>JAATLQ010036680.1:12639-41620 GCA_013421005.1 Heliconius erato x Heliconius himera | reverse complement strand
ACTGGTTCTTGGTTCGATTCCCACTCGAGGAGATGAAATATTTACTTAAATTTATATTTCCATTTCTTCGCTTTGGTGTCGAGGTTAAGCGCGGCGTTGAGTTCTGCCCCTCAACACGCAATGCCTCCAAAATTCGGCAGAAAGTGGGGAACGGAGTGTCTCTACACTAGGTTCCCTCTGCCTACCCTGCTGTGTGCGGGATACAGCGTGAAGCTAATTTTTTTATTTTTAATTTATCTAGATTTATATTGTAATTTACTGTATATCATTGTAACAAATACTTTAGGAGATATCACTGATTCAAAATGACATACCTAGCTTATGAGTACATTGTGGGGGCTTGGTCAAACAATATCAAAATACAGGCTGTTTTTTCTCGTGATTATACAAAAATAATTGACTGAATCATATAGCTCAATTTACTAATAGTTTTGATATTAATAAAAATACAAATAATAATACTGAAATATTGTTTAACAAAATTAAGAAAAATTACGATGACGGTGTTTCAACATATACAAAAAAAAAACAATTTAAAACAAAATTTTAAACACATTTTATTTATTTTTTGATTATAATATTAGGTACATTAAAATAATATAAATAAACTTTAAAGATCCCTTAATACAAGTTCAAAATTTACTTCTTCATCTTTCACGCTAAAGAAGCTGTGAGCAAACGCTACAGGCTCGTATTTTTGATACTTCAATGTATATTTCCTTAACAGCCATGCCAAGCAAGATTTTATTTGTACACGTGCGAATCTATCGCCTGAAAAAAAAATATATTTTAGTTAACTCGTAACTCGTAAGGTATCATATTTAATTAACTATTTTATAACATAAATAAATATTGGAATAAAAACAAAATTATAAGAAAACAAAAAAAGCGAACTGCCTAAAATTTCAAAACGAAAAAACCAACCCCAAACTTTTGATTTTGTCAAAATTAATAGTAATCAATTATGTCACTAAGAAAATACTATTAATACAAACATAAACAAAATAATTTTATGGATAAATAAATTAAAATCTTTTAAATCTTGCAGGCCGATTAGACCGATTTAATTAGTTGAAAAAATCGGTCAATTGCGAGTCGGATTCATATCTTGAGGGCTCCGTGTAGGTCCGCAGGAAGTACCGTATAAGTTTTAATTACGCAGCGAATTTCATACAAAATTGAGAAATAACGAAGCATAAATGCTCGTATCTTTTGATTGTGTTGACTTACGCCCAATATTAATAACCTATCTCCAACGTCTAGAGATTGGATAGATATATGAAACAATCTAAGATTGACGTTGGAGATAGGTTATTAATATTGGGTGTTAGAAGTTTAATTTTTCTACGTTCTAAGGGAACGTGGTTTAGAATATTTGACATTTATTTTCTTTACTTCATTTTGAGGCACGGAACCCTAAAAATTAGTCCCGACTGTTAATTTTTTTTTTATGTGTGTATTGATTATAACATTATTTCAATAGTGTAGTTGTTCAACATTGCCCTCGACAAAGTTCATTTGATTTATTTTATTATTATTCACTATGGCCAGTCATGGTGCAGGGGCATAAGCATATGTGATTGTAAGCGCGACAGGTTGTAGGTTCGATTCTCACTCGCAGCAATGAAATATTTAATTTTTTTTCTTCGCTCTGGTGTTAAGGCAAAGCGCGGCGTTGAGTTCTGCCACTCAACACGCAACGCCTCCAGATATCGGCATTAAGTGGGTAGCGAACTATCCCTCCAGAAATTTTTATATCCTACTACTGTCACGTAACCCCTTCCCAATCGCTGTACCAAAATTAACACACATTAAGAGAGTTTAAGTTCGAGTTCAGGGCCGGTCGTGGCGCAGCGGCATGAGCTGAGACTGTGAAATCGACTGATTGTGGGTTCGATCCCCACTCGAGGAGATGAAATATTTACTTAAATTTATATTTCCATTTCTTCGCTCTGGTGTCGAGGTTAAGCGCGGCGTTGAGTTCTGCCACTCAACACACAATGCCTCCAGAATTCGGCAGAAAGAGGGGAACGGAAGTGTCTTAACACTAGGTTCCCTCTGCCTACCCTGCTGTGTGCGGGATACAGCGTGAAGCTGATTTAATTTAATTTTAATTTTAAGAGAGTTTAAAAATTTAGAAAAACTTGAATGAAATCGTTATTGGTTTTTCATATGAGTGTAGCAGGTTCAATTCTTGGTTTCATACACAGATCAGAGGCAGATACACCATTTAGTATGATGCTGATAAATATGCTTTAAAAATATTTTGGAAATATAAAATTATGTTATTTTAAAAAAATCTATATAACTAATCTCTTTTTGCTCAATTTTTTTTCATTTTCTTTCGGTATTTTTTAAATTTTTAATTTTATAATTACATTTTCAAAGATCTAGATCAAGATCAAGACGCTTGGCATTTCAATTAGGCCACTTCATTGATTATTATTTTTGATTATCATTATTATTTTATCAGCCAACCCATTCGATCTCTACAACTCAACTGATAGTGGCTTCTTGCTGGCATTTGGAGTTAATAAATTGTTTTGTCTAGAAAAAATATATTTTTTTATTATAATAAAAACATTGGAATTTGTGTAATGGAACTCGTGATTCAACTACAGCGTATATAATTTTACTTCTTGTGAAACAACACATGTAATTCCTTTTAAAAAATATATGAAATTAAAATATGTCTGTGAAATTACACGTGATATTTTTGTTTACTTTACTTTATATCTCGTAGGCTGAATTTCGGAAGTATTGCGTGTTGAGTGGAGAAACTTATCATAGTGATAATTATTAACAATAAAAAAGAAAACAGCAATAATAAAATGTAAAATATTTGTTTACATTTATATTTTCATTTCTTAGCTCTGGTATCAATGCCTCCAGAATTCGGCGGAAAGAGGCGAACGGAGTGTCTTAACACTAGGTTCCCTTTGCCTACCCTGCTGTGTGTGGGATACAGCGTGAAGCTGAATTGATGAATAAAGCAAGAATTTTATACCTATACATTTACGATTTCCTTCCCCAAATGGTAAGTAAGAGAATTTTGTAAAATTTGATATATTTTTTGGTGAAAATCTTTCAGGATCAAAAACTGTAGGATTAGGAAATATTTTTTCATCTCTGTGTATTGTATATACTGGTACATGAATCAAGGTATTCTTATCCAGTTTAATTCCACTCGGTAGAGTAGTAGCTTCAGTGCATAGTCGCGGTACCAAACCTATTGGTGGATATTTTCTCATTGATTCACTTAGTACCATATCTAAATATTCTAATTTCTCAATATCTTCATATCTAAGGTGTTGATTGGACTCATCAAATATTTTATCAATTTCATCGTGAACCTTCTTCAAGATATCTGGATTACTAGCTAGCTCAAGCAACGTAAAATGCATGGCTGTTGCTGAAGTGTCTACTCCTGCCAAAAAGAAAAAAAATGCTTGAGCCGCTAGAACTTCATCTGTGGCTTCCATTTCGTAACCAGTTGCTGGGTCTTTCATAATTCCTTGGTCTTGTAATTCTATGCACATATCAATAAAATCTTGATGTTTTCCTACGCTTTGTTCATGCCTGCGTAATTCCAGTACTTTTTTAACAATTCCTATAAAAAAATCTTCGTGATCTCCAAAAAATTTTATATTCAACAAGTAAAATAATTTCGGCGACATAGTTGACAATATAGATTTTACATTTGATGATAATGAGGGCACCGTTGCATTTCGTGTCATTTCCAAGAATGGAGAATTCATTGTAGTCTTATTCGTAGCGTCGATACCAAAAAGAGTTGCGGCAATGCACGACGTTGTATAATTGTATAATGAATTGTAAGTATCGCGTTGAATACATTTAGTTTCTTTTATGAACTGAGTAAAATCTTGTGCACATCTGTCCATTATATAATACATATTTTTAAGCTTCATTCTGGTAAAACTTGGTGAAAGTTTGTTACGTATAAGCTTCCAGCGACAGTAGTCGTCTATAAGCAAGAGGTTATCACCTAGAATATCCTTTGGAGTAGTTTTAATTCCCCTACTGACGAAGGTTAGAAAATTGTTTTGTAATATTGCCTGAATATCTCTTATATCTTTAACTAAAAGCACCGGTGATCCCAAAAATATCCCAATATTACTCTGATGTGGATATTTATCAAATATATCTTTGTAAATCTCTGATATCGATCTCTTATTCCAAATAAATTTTAATATAACGTAGTTAACTTGAAAAACGCCACGTTTCTTCCAATAATGTCCATATTTTATTATATATATAAGAAATAATACTGCACAAATAGCTAAAAGTAAAATCCACATTATAATTTTATTCATTTTAGTCCTTTCACAAAGAAAAATCAAGCCACTACTGAATTCTTTCTGTAGTCTTCTTCATATAAATGTTTACTTATGTAACAGTAGTGGTCTAATAACAGCGATTATGTGTAATTAAATATTTATTTACGACGTTATCTAATTAATTATGTAAGTTAGATCAATGATTAAGCATGGTAAAGAGATTTTTAAATAAACAAAGTATTAATGATTAAAATCATTTAATTTCAAAAAGTAATGATTAATCAAAACATAAATGAGACATGAGAGCCAGTTTAAATTTAAGTAATGCATCGTTCTCAACTTAAAAATGTTAAATCTATATGAATGCCGAATTCTGTGTTCATTTTCGATAAAACCTAAGCATGGGAGCCTCCTTAAATATATGTCTTATTTTTTTAGCTTCATGCAGCACATAGTAGGGTAGGCAGAGGGAATCCAGTTGTTAAGACAGTCTGTTCCCCATTAATATATCTCCGTTTGCCATCTTTCGCTGAATTATGGGGGCAATATTTGTAAGTGGCGGAACTCAACGTACCGATGTTGTCTCGTTACCAGGGCGAGAAAATAAAAATATTAAATAATTGTCTTTGCCTGAGTGCGAATCGAACCCTCAGTCGTTGCGTTTACTGTCGCATGCTTGTGCCCCTGCGATACGACGGCCCCATTGTTTCATTATAATTTAATTATTTATTTTTAACGCAGATAATTATATAATTAATTAGAATATCCTGTGAATATTTGAAGGGTCTGCATGTTGCCGTTATCAAAAAGGTGTAAAAAGATCACGTTTGCTATATGGGACCACCATAAATATTTATTTTATTATGTTTTTAGTATTTGTCATAGCGGGAAGAGAAATACATCGTCTGATGGCAGTGGACTCTTAATAGTACCCTTCTTTTTTCGTCCTTTTTCGTCCTAAAACTTATACAGTAATAGTAAAAGTAAGAGAATATTGTATAAGAAAATGATGTTAGAAGTGTAATAAATAATTGTACAATTTAGAACTGTAGCCAGTCCTTGTAATAATTAATGTACATAGTGAATTTATTTTCATGGGCATTATTCATTAAATAACATTTGGAAATTGATTGAAAATCCAAGAAAAAAAACAAAATTTAATGAAAGTCCCAAAGCTTACAATATTATTTTAATTATTTAAATATATTTAACAATATTTAAATATCCCTTGGTATAAGTTCAAAATTTGCTTTTTCATCTTTAATGCTGAAAAAGCTTTGCGCGAATGATACAGGTGCATATTTCTGTGGTTTGAGTGTGTATTTCTTAAGGAGCCACGATAAGCCGGACTTCATTTGTATACGTGCGAATCTTATACCTGAAAAACAATTATTATTTTTAACATTTTTTAAATGTTAATCCACACATAGGACAGAAAAATACTTATTTAGAAAAAGTATAAAAATTTGAACGTAGCGGGACTTGAACCCGCGTTTAGTAACAATTATTATTTATAATGTGACAAATTTACATATAATACATATTATGTCACAAATTTACACATAAAAAAAAATTAAATTAAATTAGCTTCACGCTGTATCCCGCACACAGCAGGGTAGACAGAGGGAACCTAGTGTTAAGACACTCCGTTCCCTACTTTCTGCCGAATTCTGGAGGCATTGCGTGTTGAGTGGCAGAACTCAACGCCGCGCTTAACCTCGACACCAGAGCGAAGAAATGGAAATATAAATTTAAGTAAATATTCATCTCCTCGAGTGGGGATCGAACCCACAACCAGTCGGTTTTGCAGTCACACCTCGTGCCGCTGCGCCACGACCGGCCTCATATACATATTATATGTAAACTTGACACATTATAATTTTTTTTGTGGAGTTAAACTAACATATTGAAATATATTCCTATTTTAAGAAAAACTTTCCCCTTAATTTGACTTAGTGGAGCGAAGAAGTTTTATTCGGCGTGTCCTTTTAATTTAGTAATGATACTATAAATTAAAAGGACGCCGAGAAATATACTTTACCTAAACACTTGCGATTTCCTTCACCAAATGGTAGATAAGAGAATTTTGTAATTTTCGATATATTTTCGGGTGAAAATCTTTCAGGGTCAAACACTGTCGGATTCGGGAATAATTTTTCATCTCTATGTAATGCATATACTGGAATAATAACCACGCTATCTTTTTCCATTTTGGTTCCACTTGGTAAAGTAACAGCCTCTGTACAACGTCTCTGGATTGATCCTATCGGTGGGTATTTCCTCATAGCTTCATTAATTACCATATCTAAATATTCTAATTTCTCGATATCTTCATATGAAAGCTTGCCATTGGACTCATCAAACATTTTATCAATTTCAGCATGCACCTTCTTCAAGATATCCGAGTTACTAGCCAGCTCGAGTAAAGTAAAATGCATGGTTGTTGCTGATGTGTCTACTCCTGCCACAAAGAAAAAAAACGCTTGAGCCGCCAGAACTTCATCTGACGCTTCCACTTCATAACCAGTTGCTGAATCTTTCATTTTTCCTTGGTCTTGTAATTCTACGCACATATCAATAAAATCGTGACGTTTTTCTCCACCCTGTTCACATTTACGTAGCTTTAATACCTTTTTAACAGTTCCAATAAAAAAATCTTCATGATCTCCAAACAATTTGACATCCATCAAATAAAAAATGAGCGGTGATATATTTGATAGTGCTGCTTTGATATTTAATGTTAATGAGGGAGCAAGTGCACTCCGTGTCATTTCCAGGAAGGGAGAGTTCATAGTAGTTTTACTTTTGGCATCAATACCGAAAAGACTTGCACCGATGCACGACGTTGTATAATTATATAGAGTATTATATGTATCGCGGTGAACGAACTTGGTATCTTCCACGAACTGAGTAAAATCTTGAGCACATTTGTCCATTATGTAATACATATTTTTTAGCTTCATTCTTGTAAAAATTGGTGAAAGTTTGTGTCGTAAAAGCTTCCAGCGGCGGTAATCTTCCATAAACAATATGTTGTCACCTAAAATATCATTTGGGTTACTTTTGATCCCTCTACTGTTGAAATTTAGAAAGTTACCTTGAAATATTGCCTGTAAGTCTTGTATATCTTTGACCAGTAATACTGGTGATCCCAAAAAAATGCCAATATGCTTTTCATTTGGATGCTTGTCAAAAATTTCCTTATAAATTTCGGAAACAGATCGCTTACTGCATATAAATTTAAAGAGGACCCCGTCGACTTGAAAAATACCACGTTTCTTCCAATAATCTCCATTTTTTCTTAAATATAAAACCAATAACACTATGCATATTGTTAACAACAAAAACAACATTATTAATCAATCGTAGTTCAGTCACTGAGGTAGAGGACCGAGTGTTATTTATTAAGTAAATCACATTTATTATCGCCTTTATCATTATACGTCGTAAACAATTAGTAATGAGAGATGTGCAATAATAATTACCTACTTGAAATATAACTAGATATTAGATCGAAATTGAGTTTTTAATTACTGCGTAGAAAACCACAAATATTTAATTACCGAAAAAAATATATATTTGTGGTTTTTTTTACATTAGACATGCAATTGAAATGTGGACTGCACGTGTTGGTTCCAGGTTGAAATCTATCTACATTTAAATATAGTTATCATTTCTTTGTGATTAATTGGCAACGCACAGTGGGCACTACTAGGCGTACATATGAATCTGGATTGTAGGTTTCTTTTTATACGGAAACTTCTAAGAATCGCTAAGAAAAAAACACAAAAGTTGGGATTGTTTATTAGTTCCCTTAAAGAAATAAAGGTTAAAGGTGTCGAGGCAAAGCGCATTGAGTTCCGCTACTCAATACGTAATAACTCCAGAATTTGGCAGAAGATGAGGAATTCAACGTCACGCTTTATTTAGTCACTAGAGCGAGGAAAAAAAATTGCCCCGAGTGGGAACTGAATCTGCAACAATCGTTGTGCTGCGATAGAGAATTAAAGCGAAAAATTGAAAAGCCTGTACAATTAGTAAACCTTTTATTTATTTTAAGAATAGTAACGGCTCAATATATATTATTATGCCCCATAGACATGTTACAAGAGATGATATTGCTATTTCAATGCAATTTCAATAGCGGCCTCAATTTTCGTACGAACTGTTTAAATAAGGCGTATTACATACTATTTTAATGAATAACACTAAACAAATATATATAATCTTGATCAGTATAAGTCAACAGACAATTGATTATTAGCTTAATAGAAGTGGCTGTTAAATAATAGTTTTGAAGGTACTCGATATTCGATGACGGCAGTTACCGATAAAATAAAAAAACGATTTATTACCTTATTATTACGATCATGAAATTAATTGTTGTCGTTAATATTAATATAAATTAAAATTAGATTTTTGTGGCGCATTAGTTCATTGTCTGACTATAAAGGAAGCAAAATAATGTAATGCAATGTAGCTAAAGCAGAGTAAATTTTTGAGAGACGTAGAAAGTTTATTTTTGAATATCTCCATTTCCAAATCAACATTCAATGTCTCGGAAATTGGAGAACGGAGTGTCTTAACGCTTTGTTTTCTGTGCCCACCCTGTTATAGAGTAAAAAGCTGCAAACAAAAATTAAATCGTGCAAAGAAACCCTTAACCCGTAAGTGAATCGCAGCTCTGGCCACTTTCCAATGTCTGATATGCATATTTTTTTTGTTTTCATTTCAGTAGGGGAGAGGGGGGCACATTCGAACGATTTTTAAACTTTGTGTCATATCTAAAAATTCTACAGTTTTTAACTTCTTTACTATTTCACAATGCTTAGTCCAACTATTGTACCACACAATCGTAGCATCATATGTAGAAAAATATATAAGGTAAAGGTGCAATATCAACTTCAGTAGCAGTAGTCAAATGTTCAAAGCTGCCCCCCTTGCGGGGTAGTTTTGAACATATACGGGGCAGTTTTGAACTATTATCGAATTCAATGAAATTAAAAGGCTTATCAAACTTTTAAGTAACTTTATTAATAAACTTAACATTAGAAACGATACAAATATCAGTACCATGTTAACTTAAAAAAATAATATACCTAGTTTAATATTGCGGCCGGTCGTGGCGCAGCGGCACGAGGTGTGACTGCAAAACCGACTGGTTGTGGGTTCGATCCCCACTCGAGGAGATGAAATATTTACTTAAATTTATATTTCCATTTCTTCGCTCTGGTGTCGAGGTTAAGCGCGGCGTTGAGTTCTGCCACTCAATACGCAATGCCTCCAGAATTCCACAGAAAGTGGGGAACGGAGTGTCTTAACACTAGGTTCCCTCTGCCTACATTGCTGTGTGCGCGATACAGCGTGAAGCTATTTTTTTTTTAATATTGCGATTGTACTTGTACTAGTGTTAAATAACTTTAATATTATTAATAGACTTTAAAAAACGTACAAACAAAAAGGTAGCTTTGGCTTCCTAGAAGTAATGAACATTATGGGATCAATCATACAATAAAATAAACATTAAGCTGTTTATTTTTTAAATAAACATCTTACTACCCTAATTTGAACTAAGAAAAATTAAATTTAAAGGAAAACATAGATGTAGTATGTGACGTAACCAACAACTGAAATTGGGGGAAGTAGTCTTCGTAAGAAATAAAAATCAGCTTCACGTTTTAAACCGCACACAGCACGGTATGCAGAGGGAACCTAGTGTTAAGACATTCCGTTCCCCACTTTTTGCCGAATTCTGGAGGCATTGCATGTTGAGTGGCAAAACTCAACTAAATAAATATAAATATATAATAAATTTAAGTAAATATTTCATCTCCTCGAGTGGAGATCGAACCCACAAGCAGTCGTTTGTACAGTCACACTTCGTGCCGCTGCGCTGTGATTGGCCTCAAGTCTAGTCTTCGTAAGACTTTTGAAAAACTAACGTAGCACTTGTCCTCTTTCTCAAGAAAGAAAAAAAATACAAGCTACTTTTTTATTATTCACAGATGATGAGACATTCGCTAAAACGAAGTCTCCAATATTTATTAAGTTATAGTCTAATTCCATTTCGTAGTCTTCATACGCACAGATTTCAGTATATTCATTCTCTTCACAGTAAATTGTCACTTTTTCTTCTGATTCCAAATGCATTTTGAGTCAGTTTCTTGTGAAGAAAAGTTAATTATAGTTTTGTTTTTCTTTCGCGGTATTTTTTTACATATAATAATATTCAAAAGTGCCTCCCTTATTTTGTTCAAAGCTGCCTCAGTGGTAGTTAAAAAATTACAAACGTTTGTTTTTCAAGTAAATGTTTAAAAATTGTAGTGATTTCTAGTTAATTGCATGATATATGAAACATTCTAACTAAAAGAGGAAAAATAAAACCATACACCTTGAATTGGATCCCTGCGATCCTTACGCGCTTATTTAAAAATGCATAAAATTTTACTCAAAATCAAACACTCCTCGTAACTTAACCACGGGCTCTCGTATATCAGCGGTGACAAGTGACACGTGTGCAGATAAGTGCTGCCACTACTCAAAAAAAATCTACCAAAATTTCTTTTTAAAATAGCTCTGTTAACACATATTTTCAAAGGTGCCCCTGTTCAAAGCTACCCCCCTCTCCCCTATATATATATATATATATATATATATATATATATATATATATATATATATATATATATATATATATATATATATATATATATATATATATATATATATATATAAGATTATGTTAATTTTCTTTATTTCGGATAAATGCATATGTACTTAATAAATAATATAGTAGGTATCTAGTTATCTCTCTCTCCCTTCTCTTGCCTGCTTAAACTTATCGTTATATTATAGTCAAATCATTCAAAATCTTAACATAAATAGTATACATATGTGTTATTCCGATGTGATAACTGTAAAGTGTTATCTACAGTTATTTCTTGAGGCTAGTCGTGGCGCAGGGGCACAAGCGAGCAACTGTAAACGCGACAGGAGGTGTGTTCAATTTCCACTCGAGGGAATAAAATGTTTAAAATGTTTATTTCCTTGCTGGTAACGAAGCAAAAGAAGCGCGGCATTGACTTCCGTCACTCAACACGCAATTCCTCCTGAGTTCGGCGGAAAATGAGACACGGAAGTGTCTCTATGGGAACGGAGTGTCTTAGGTAAAAGAATAATAATATTAAGGACTAGCGGCTCGCCCACGGCTTCGCCCGTTTAAAATACATGATTATTGATTTAATATGCACAAATGATTGACAGCTATAATGACTTCTAATATGATTTTTTACGACATTATCGTCAAAGATTTTTTGATTGTTTTAAATAAAAAAATACGACCATTGTTGATATTTGATATTTATAAAATATACATAAAGCTGATTATTTATTACACGTATATATTTTTGTAACTTTATGTTCTTTTTACCTATATAATATACTCTGTTAAATGTGCTGATGTCAGTGAATAATTTAATTTACTCATTCAGAAACAGCCTTAAATGTTAAATTATTGATTTGAAGGATTCATAATATTCTTTATAAAATAACTGTAATAATTGCATATTAACTCCTGTACAGTTTTTAAATTACTTACATATATTATATGAACGAACCAACCAAAAAATCTTTGTATTTACTTGATATTTCTTCCAAGATCGTTTTTTATCTCTGTGTTGAATTAATTACGACTTAAACTTAACTGTTATGATTTATGAAGGTAATCTCCAGTAACAATTCAATTTTGTTTACTTTATTGTATAAAATATTATATAATAGTGCTTCAAAAATATATATTTTTGTCAAAAGTCATATAACCCAGACGTTTCGAACGTCATTCTTTAGCCATACCAGCATTGCTATATAATATTCGCAGGCAAGCTAATGCCTTGAGTTCATTCAAATGACGATAACTTTTTTTTTAATGAACCGATTTTGATGAACCAAACTTTAGTACTTAAGTTGAGTTAAAACAAAGCAATTGGTGAAATTTTCAAGTAAATCGGTTCAGTACTTTCAGAGAAAAATGCGGACAGAAATATGTCGACAGACAGACAGACAGACAGACAGACAGACAAACAGACAAGAAATTAAAAAAAAATCTTTTTGCTTTCTATTATTATTTTTAAGTGTCCCTCTATCCATTTCAGTCAAAATTACTAAATGTACAGACAAAATATTTTTACTGTCTTATTATATATAGAGATAAAGAGTGAAGTTAAAAAAAACAATAATGCCGGTAAAAAATATCTTTATTAAATAAACTTAAATATATTTACTTTTATATCAATTTAATGTGAGTTAAGCACTAATTTACCTTTTTGGGATAAGAATTTGAGTTTATTTTAAAATCAAACCTCAAAGGAAAATTTAATTACCATTCAGATCAATCGGTAGGATTATTGAGGCTCTACATCTAATCCTTTTAAGCAAAATTGGGATCCTGTGAATTAATTTTAATTAATTGATGAATTAATGAATAGATAAAATACTTTGCTTAAAGTAAAGGCTAATTTGTTCTTAATGTTTTTTTGAGGTTTTTTATAAAATTAATTACTTTTGTAAAATACTAGCGTCCCGTAGTTAGCGTAGTTTTTATATATACACATATATCTTTAGTATTCATATTAAAGACTTAATATGAAAGTTTCAGCACCTTGGGTCACTTTTGAAATAAAAATTTATAACTGCTCTCATTTTCCAGAAGAAGGAATTAAAAAGAATGTGAAGGCATTGCTTGTTGAGTGGCGGAACTCAACGCCGCGTTTTCCTTGTTATCAGAGCGAGGAAATAAATATTACATTTTATTGAGTGGATATCGAACCCACAACATGTTACGTGTATAAATTAATACCAGAATAAAACACTTAAATATTTTGATATTTTGTTCTATTTTCCAAATAAGCGAAGACCAAATGAAAATATGAGTTAATAATAAATAGCAAATAAATAAATAACCTTTTAAGCATCAGTATATATCTAAAATGACATAACAACGTCAACGTTGTTTGCCCTTTGGATCCGTCATTTCGTGACGAAGACGCACTCTCCCACCGCTTGGCTCGTAAGCTAATTCGTTTGAATATATGATATCTCTTAAATCATTTTTTATATTGATGTACTGTAATACATGTATACGAGTATGTATATGTATATTTACAATCTAAATAAAATGCCAAAGGTGACTCTTATATTTATAAATGTACATACTAGCGCCCGCGGCTTCGCCCGCTTAAACTACATGATTATTGATCTAATAAACAGAATTGACTGACAACTGTAATGACTTCTAATATGAATGTTATTACTTTAGTCTGTATATGATTTTTTACTACATTATCGCAATTTCTATAAGGACTTTTGATTGTTTTGAATTAAAAAATACGACCAATGTTGATATTTGCTATTTATAAAAATATACATAAAACTAATTATTTATTATACGTATATATTTCTGTAACATTACGTTCTTTTTATCTATATTATGTACGTCTCATAATTTTAAAACTCTGTTAAATGTGCTGATGTCAGTGAATAATTTAATTTACTCTTTCAGAAACAGCCTTAAATGTTAAATTATTGATGTGAAGGATTCATAATATTCTTTGTAAAATACTACTACTACTACTACTGTTATGATTGCATATAAACTCCTGTACAGTTTTTAAATTAGTAACATACGTATATTATTAGCTAAATGTACAATTGGTAAATATGTAGTTATTACAGAGTACACGCAGAAATAATGTTTTTAGGCATTTTTATATAGATTTATTTTAAACGAACGAATGAACCGAAGAATCTATGTATTTACTTAATATTTCTTTGAAGATCAAATCGGTCTTTATCTATATGTTGAATTAATTACGACTTAAAATAACTGTTATGATTTATGAAGGTAACCTTCAATAACAATTCAATTTTGTTTACTTTATTGTTTGAACTCTGAACAATAAATAGTGCTTTCAAAATATATAACTTTTTTTTAATGAACCGATTTTGATGAAACAAACTTTAAATGTTAAGCTGAGTTTAAACAAAGCAATTAGTAAAACTAATATAATAATAATATACTATATTGGTGAAACAACTTTAAGTAAATCGGTTCAATATTTCAGAGATTAACCTGACCATACATACATACAGACAGACAAGAAATTAAAAAAATATATTTTTGGTTTCTATTATTCTTGTTAAGTACCCCTATATCCATTTCAGTCAAAATTACTAAATGTAGAGACAAAACATTTTTACTGTTCTGTTATATATAGTTTTAATTTTTTTGGTTTTTCTTGCCATTCTTTTATTATATATGGAACGGAGTGTCTTAACACTAGGTTCTCTCTGCCTACTCTGCCGTGTGCAGGATACAGCGTGAAGCTGATTAATTTAATTTTTATTTACATCCAATATATCGACACAAACAAAATCGCAGGCGACCGCTAGTTCTCTATTAAAACCATACAGGAACTTCACATAAGCACACGATCGGAGCCAAAACTTAATGTCTGACAAAACTACACCTTTATAGCGTACTCGTACGTGATTTTAAGCGAACTTCACACAATAGTACTCGAGTACTGACAATTGTTCAAGTTGAAATGCAGGTCTTGTAGTTGCATGTTGAGGCTTAGACTGTATACGTATGTTAGTATACAATAATATAAAAAACAGTTTTACGCTGTAGCAGGGTAGGCATGGGGACCCAATTTTTTGAGGCATTGAGAGGTTGAGTGGCGGAATTCAACGCTGGGCTTTTTTGCCTCGGTGTCAGAGCGAAATGAAAATATTTATAAGTAATAATTCATTGTCTCGAGTGGGGATCGAACAACATTATTATCCGATATAGGTTAATTAGGTTCTCGCGGTATCCCGCATACTGCAGGGCAGGCAGAGGTAACCTAGTGTTAAGACACTCCGTTCTATATTTTCTGCTGAATTCTGAAGGCATTAAATGGCGGAACTCAACGCCGAGCTTTGATTCGATACCAAAGCAAAGAAGTGAAAATATAATTTAAAATAAATATTTTATTTCCTCGAGTGGGGATTGCACCCATAACCAGTCGCGTTTACAGTCACACACGTGTGCACCTGCACCACAACTGGCTTCAATAATAGGAATAAGTCACAAGGAAAATTATAATAAAACTACTGGAATCGACAGGACTCCATATAAACATAATATAAAGAATATATGGCGCCTATGAAATAAAAATAGCAAAATTGTATGCAGAAGTATTGCTTAATTTATGTCTGTGAGGCCACTCGAGGTGTAGGAGCACAAGCGTGTGACTGTAAACTCAACAAGCTGAGGGTTCGTTGCACACTCGAGCACTTCATTTCCTCGCTTTGGTAACGAATCAAAACCCGGCGT
The DNA here is from genome assembly GCA_013421005.1 of Heliconius erato x Heliconius himera. NCBI lineage: Eukaryota > Metazoa > Arthropoda > Insecta > Lepidoptera > Nymphalidae > Heliconius > Heliconius erato x Heliconius himera. The sequence continues at coordinate 25,948 of JAATLQ010036680.1, read as the reverse complement.
TGAGATCCGCCACTTAATACGCAATATCCTTCGACTTCGACGGAAAATGGGGATCGGAAGTGTCTTAATAGAACCAGAGTATATTTACGCTAGGTTCCCAGGTTCCTTCTACCTACTTTGCTATGTACGGGATACAGCGTGAAGCTAAACAAAGAAACAAACATAACTTACTTACTAACTGAACCCGAAACTGAAATAGTATGTTGAAACTACCCACATATTCGGAAAATTACTAAGTAAATTCACGTGATAGAATTTCTTCCATTTTCTCGTATTTCACATAGTTAGGCGTATTTCCTAGTGTGCGATAAGAATTATTTAGGGCAGCCAATTCTGGTGGACGAGGGTTGATCACGTGTCTTCCGAATACCTGCATATTATGTAGCTAATCTTGGAGACATTTAGTTTATTCTTGGCTTTTTTGTTTTCTGGGACAAAATGGGAAACTAACGGTTTTTTAAGATAAAATGAAGCTATCGTTCGCTACGGTATAACGTATGACTGTAAAGGCAACGGTTATGGGTTCGATTTCAACTCAGGGGAATTGATTATTTTCATTTCATCACTCTGGTGACAAGAGTTTTTTGAATTCACCACTCACTTTCTGACCTACCCAGCTACATGCTTGATTATACTATAAATTTATAATGAAAATCGGACAAGCGTGAGTTGGGGTCGCCGAGTGTTCCTTACAATAATTAAAGATATCGAGTTTTTTCTGAAATTTACGCATAGCTTATATCTACTATTTCATTTGCCCTAGCGTCTTTAATACCAAATTTAGACCCCTCTTTAAGACTATTTTTTTAACATTTAACCACAAATGTACAGTTTTTACATTTTCCTAAATTAGTACCTGTAGATTTTAGTTACCAAATTTCATAATTCTAGGTCAACCGGAAGTAAACTATTAATTTTGATTCCCTTTGATAGCGTCGAAATGCACGTTTTTTGCGATACAAACGGCCATATCTTTTTTTAAGTAGAAATACAATTTTTCAACTAATGAATGTACCATAGATCGGAGTATATGGTTTGAATTTCAACTTGATATCCCCAATCTCCTATCAACTCGATTAAGCATTCCTGAGATAAAGGCTGTTGATAGACAGACAGACGGACGGACAACAAAGTGATCTTATAAGAGTTCTTTTTTCCATAAACGGTGCGGAACCCTAGTGGTAAAAAACCATTGCCCTTTTATGTTCCACTAGAATCCGAGACATTACAAATTACAATGCGATATTCAACGACGCGCCTTGTCTGAGAAATAGAAAAGATTCTTTCCCCGTTCTAACAGACAAATGACGGCGTTATAATATACTTAAACTAGAGGGCGCGCGCGGCTTCGCCCGCTTATTAGGAGTGAATTAAAAAAAAACCACGTTCAATAAAATATTTTTAACAGTCTGAATTTAAATTTTTATAAAAATCGGTGGCAATTTAAAGATTTTTCCATATAAACTTTCAACCCCTTATTTGAACCCTTAGGGGGTGAATTCTTAAAAACTATGAAACGCGTGTTCAATGAAATATTTTTAAGAATCTGAATTTCAAATTTTATAAAAATAGGTACAGATTAAAATTTTTTTCAAATTTTTCAAAAATTTTTCAAATTCCCTTCTTATATGGATGGAGTGGATGTCCAGAATATGAAAATAAACATCTGCCGAAATTTCACGTTTCTACCATCAGCGGTTACGGCTCTGCGTGCGTCTTACCTCAGTCAGTCAGCACAAGTCCTTTTATATATATAGATGGGGATCGAACTCACAATCATCGCGTTTATTGTCTGACTATATTCAATTGTGTTAGGATAGCATTAAAATTTGCAAAAAAAAAATATAAATTAAATAAATATTTATTATCATATGGTCACCCTAAAAGCTAGATAAGTAAATTTAGTTTTACTCCTAGGCTAGTACCCCTGTAACATTGAAGGCTTAAGTAAATGTCAAGATTACAGACTGGTATAAAGAAAAAAAAAACATAAATTTATTACGATATAAGTAGGGGCTTGTAAGTTTTTTTTTTCGAATCTACTTTTTTCTATTACGTTATTTACTATCATTTTTTTTCTATAAGTCTTAGAACTCAGAACCCCCAGACCTACGTCATTTAGCAAAGCTGAAATTTTGAATCTCTTTCATAGGTAGCCTAACAAAAAGTACTTAAAAACCATCTATACATGAAATTACAATAAAAAATGATAAAATTAAATATTAAGATCGTTGTGGCGCAGTGGCACAGTGTCTAACTGTAAACAGTGAAGGTTGTGGGTTCGATTTTCAATCGTAGAAATGAAATGGTTTTTTTTCTTAGTTCTGGTAACGAGATAAACCGTGGCGTTAAGAGCTGCTACTGGCCTCGCAATGTTTCGAAAAGTGACTGGTGTGGGAGAAACGGAGCGTCTTAGCCCTAGGCAGAGGCAACCCTCTGCCTGTCCTACTATATGTGAAATACAAAGTAAACTAAAAACATCTTTAAAATTAAAAAATGATGTATAATCAAATAAATTGTTTTATACATTAATATGTTGGCAAGATAGTTAATAGAGACTGGAGGCAAGTTCCTTAAGTGCCGTACCCACTAGCGATTTATGAACTATTTACAAACGTTACGACTGCGAAACATTTGGCTTCTTATGTTATTTATGTTGTCGTGGTGGGGTTGGGAGTGTTTCAGGGTATACGATGGTGGTGGGTTCGATTCTCATTTGGGGAAGTGTGTTTTAGTAAATTTAATTTCTAGACCTGGTTAGGCAAAGTGTTGTGTAGAGTCCTTAAAATGGACGGGAATTGAATAATAGATAATTTGTGTCACATGCTTTGTGTAAATAAAATGTACGTTTATGTTTAATATTACATTTTGCTATGACCATAGAATATGAGGCCACCGTGATGCAGTGGTTAAGTATCTGGCTGTAAACGCGGCGGCTATCGGTTCGATTTCCGCATGAAAGATTGAAACATTTTAATTTCTACGCGGCGTTGATTTCCGTCACTGGAACAAGTAATGAAAGTGGGTCACCGAGTATTTTAACACACTATGTACATACAGAGAGTAGCTAAAGGGACCTCCTTTGTGCATGATCCGATAGGAAGCTAAAACGATTATATTTTAGGAGTAAATTCGAGGACAGGCATCTGTCTGTCTATTAATCTTAGTTACAACGTTCTTTTTACCTATAAATCAAAATATATTTTTGTACGCTGTCGTTGTCAGAAATCACATTGTCTAACTTTACATCCGATCATTGAAAATTGGATTTTCCATTAGGATAATGTTCAGCATTTAGTTAACAAAGTGTTCAAAATGGAGAACTTGAATGAATGGAGAAATGGAAAGAAAGAAAAATGGAGAACTTTTAGGCATATGTATCTATTTAAAGACACTATCTTATATTGTATTACCAGGCGTACCTTATATTGAGACCAGGAAATGATATGTTCAATATTTTCATTTCCTCGTTCTGGTAACGGGGCACGGTGTTGAGTTCCGCTACTCAACACGTAATGCCTCCAAAATTCGTCTAAAAGTGGGAAACGTGAGTATCTTAAAGGCAAACGGTGTGTCTTAAAACAACATAGAATTCTAGGTTCGCCCTACCCATCCTAGGGTTTGCGGGTAGGTATTCAAAAAATCTTATATAACATCTTTACTTGCAAACTTTGCCAAATGCAGGAAAAAAATATGCAAAACGCAGCATATGGACACAAAATTGGACTTGTCCAAAATTGTTTTAGGGAACTTTCACGTACCTACAGTTTTTACACGGCCGAGCTAATTTAGACGAATGATCTGTCAAAACTTCCACGTCTCCCTATCGCTGGTCCTATAAATCTCCTTTATGAAATTTAAACGTTAATTCTGAAAAAAAAAATGTGCGTAGTGATTGTTTTATGAGATTTAACTTTGTAGGATTTTGGGGAACTTCGTATAATAGAATAAATGTGAATATCATGTTCATCTTTTTATCTTTATTTTTTTGTACTGTATCCTGTATAATGTATATTGTATATAGCATGATATAAGATTAAGACACTGTTTTTGTCATGTAATGCCCTATTTTTGAAACAGAACCGTAGTAGATATTGGCAAAACAGATAGAGTAAATAAAAAAATAATTACACTGAGTGGTAATAGAATCCACACCTTTTGCCTTTACAGGTCGGAGTCCATTCTTATTCTATACTGCCCATATTACATCATTTCTCTCTTCTCTTGTCGCTAACTTTGGTGACTTTGGTGGAATGGAAATGACAATCATTTTTATGATCACAAGTGAGGATTGAACCTACGATTGCATCACAAAGATCTCTAAAATTTACACATAAAAATATATATTATAATCAAAGAGTAACAAACATCCATCCTCACAAAATTTCACATTCATAATATTAGTAGGAGAATTTAAAAAAATAAAATGTGATAATAAAATAAATTTTTTATGTATATTACATACACATTGTAAAAAGTAACGAGCGCCGCCAGCATCAAATAAGCGTGTATATGAAAGTAAAACTAGAGCGATACTTAAATAATTTTAAAAAACAGCTGAGCCTCATTGAAATTTTTACTAAAACGGTTTGTGTGTATTGAAATATTTTTTGTTTTTGTGGAAATACGGGTTTTTTTCACAATATTTCGTGGTCAGTCGTGGCGCATAGGAGGGAGACTGTAAGCGCGACAGGTTGTGAGTTCGATTCCCGCTGGTAGGAATGAAATGTTCATTATTTTTATTTCTTGACTAAGGTAAAGCGTGGCGTTAAGTTCCGCGCGGCGAAAAATTGAGAACTGAAGTGTCTTAATGGAAACGCAATCTCTAGGTTTTTAGGTTCCCTCTGTCTACCCTGTACGGATACGGATGTTAAATTACTAAGCCTTTTTTGGGTTCCCTAGCCGAATGGCGAAAAATGAATTCGCCATGTCTGTCTATCCGTCCGCATAACAGTATTATGTTAATCGCATTACGATTTTTATACAAAAATAAAAAGAATATTAAACGGCGAGATAGGGAGGCTTCCCATACATAGAACTGAAATGACATTGTTGTTAAAATATTTTTTTTTCAAAGTCTATCGTTCGATTGATCACAGCCACTTTCAAAATGCTAAAATGTGTGCCCACCACTCAAATTTTTAAACTACGAGAGTAAAACATGTAAAGAAAATATATGTTATAGATCTCAATAAATACTTTCAACGCAACTTGGTTTGAAAGAGATACAGTCAACAGTTTTAGAGATATAACCTTTTTAGGAAACTGCAAATTATATATTAACTTTAACAAAATTTCTTCATATAAATACCATAAAATACTATGAAAAACAAAGTAATTTTTTGTTGGCGAAAAAAAATTTGGTATTTTGTATAGTTCTAATAACCGGTTCTTGTTATTGTCGTCGATTTAAGTTAAAACATTGAGTCTACTATTATTAACTATTTTCAAAATATTATGTTCCTGATTTATGTTTGCTTCTAAGGAACCTTTCATGTCCGAGTCCGACTCGCACTTGTCTTAATTTTTTAGTGTTGTAATTATCAATACACTATATTATTTTAATCAAGGGTGTTAGAAACATTTGTGGGTCGATTCCTGGTACTCTCGTAAGTAGACAAAGTGTGGCGTTGAGTTCCGCCCCTGAAAGTTTAAGGTGTGGAAAGGAGTGTATTAACACTACACCATCTACCCTGCTATACCCGGTAAAGAACGAGAAGCTACTTTTTTCATACATAACACAAAAAATACACTTTAAATCTGCAAATAACCTAAAATCCCATTCTTCCGCAAAAATTGGACACAAGCGAAATTGCCGGTCGTTTCGAAATAAATCCACCACGTCGAGTCGTGACGGTGAGTATTGATGAGTTTCACACATTATATTCAGTGTGCCCATTTTACATGGACTGGGCGCATTAATTATACATTGGCAGATGCAGTTGAGACTAACGGGAGATCATTATTTTAGGTAACAATTTCTTTTGTAGCTATAGAAGTTTGTTTGTTGAAGATAATTATTGTTGTTTAAATATACTGTTTACTAAGAAATTTGGATAATAGAGAAGAGACAAATATTAAAATACTGTATGCAGAAGTGAAGAACCTAGTGCTGAAACACTCCGTTTCCAACTTTCTCCCTTGCCTGCTGCTGCTGCCGCACTTTATTGCCCTCTATACGAGTATATTATATAAAATACCTTAGCACCAGAGTGGTAAAAATAAATTAATTTAGATATAATTCTCTTGAGAAGAATCCACTATCACGTTCACAATCAGATTCTGTACACTGCGCCATGATGACCTAGGACAGCGCACGTATAATTAAACAAAATGATCTAGATTTTATTCCGTTCAAAATGAAACTGGGACTCAACTGGGTGTTTCTTTTGTCTTTTTTCAACCCGAATGCCAAGTTTTCGTTAGAATATTCAACTTTAGTCTATGACTGCGCAGGTTTGAGTAGAATTTGCATCTGAATCAATTGTTAAATGTGCCGCGGCATAAATCAGTTTGCAATGCCTTTAGTTTTTTTATTCTTTGCTTTCATAAGATTTTTTTAAGTTATGAACTATTTGCTGGTTACTGGTATGTATTAATCTTATAAAGAAATAGTTGAGGTCAGTCCGCTCTATTCCCTAAAGGTAAAAAAAATAAATTAAAAACAATAGATATTGATAAATATTATGACCTACGGGTCCAGTACTCCAAGGCGTTCAGGGTTCTGATGGGGCTGCCGCGGTAGTGCAGTGCCTCAGGCATGTTTGTGGTGGCGCATATGGATATATACTTTTATGCTATTATGAGAAAACGGCGCGCCTCCACATTAGCTCGCCTCTTGTCGGTAGGTCAAACTATACGCGACCTGATTGGGTTTAGGTTACGTACTAACAATAGTTCTTAAGCTTAAAATGTTACTAATAATTTGTATGGATGTAAATATGAAATAATTTATTATTATTATTATTTTTATCTAAATAAATGTTATTGGTAAATAATAATATTTAATAATAATAAACTAAGCACGTTACAAATATATATGATTTTCTAACTCAACATATATATTTATTTTCATGCCCTGCTCTGATATGCAGTCCGCGGCGTTGACTTCCGCCACTCTACATGTAAAGTTTCAAAAGTTATAAAATTGTGAACAAAGTATCTCAACAATAGGTCCTTTACGAATTCCAGTATTACCATATTAACATGTAACTTAAGAACCCAAACTTAACCAAGATAATAAACTTAAGTTTATTCCCTCCATTGCCTAATTATCCCTTGTAATTATGTCAAATTTGTCTTTTACTACGCAATTTTAATCTTGCTTGGATATCTATGTAGTTGGATAGCCCCGTTTCATATTTATATAGACCTCGGGCTCGGGTCCAGTTTTAAGGGTTAGTTAGGGTTGTCAACTTGGGTTATGATGATTGGATTGTATTTATAGTCTTGGAGGGTACTTTATAAAGATGTTTGATTGTTTGTAGACAAGATTATATCGGAAAATATTAGAGAGCAGTCGTGGCGACAACCAAACGTGCTACTGTAAACACGTCATGTTATGGGTTTGATTCCCATTCGAGAAAATGGAATTATTTTAATTTTCATTTCTTCGATTCTGATAACGAGTCAAGGTGTGGCGATGAGTTTTGCCACAATGCTTCCGTTATACGGCGGAATATGGGGGACGGAAGAGTCTTAATGGAAAAGGAATATCTTAACACGAGGTTCCCGGATTCCCTTAGCCTACCCTGCTGTGTTATACTTAAATAATACTTTCAATGGTTGATATATTATATATATGTATGTGGGTAGAAGCACCAGTACCACATTTTATATAAATTCTTTTATTTAGCTTCGCGTTATATTTCGCAAAGTACGGAGTACGTGTGTCAACAGAAGGTCTCCACCTTCTGTTAAGACTCCCTACTTTCTGCCCTATTTTTTGAACCCTAGCTGTTGCGTTACCAAAGTGACGAAATGTAATTAAATCCCTCAAGTGGAAATCAAACCCACAACCGTCACGATTACAATCAGGCGCTGTGCTACCATGTTTTCTATTTGTTAACATTTTTTTTAACAAAAAAAAAGAAAGAAATAAGATCTAAATGTTAAAATAATAAAAAAATATAAAATTAAAATCGATTTCACAATACTAAAACTAACTTAACATAAAATACCCATTCCACCAGCCCTGATAGTAATTAAAACTAAATAGAATCGCTGTGACGTCTTCACGCGTCTCTCACGACCTCAATTTGTTACCGAAATCTCTTTGTGGAGTCGCTCCGTACAAAAGCATGGCCCCTTGGTTCACTTTGTTAGCACATTTAATAGTATTGTATGGGATTGTGGAGCAGTTCGTGTATTAATGTTTCTTTGTTATATAATTCTGCATATGTATATAGAAATTAATAAATAATAAAAAGACAGCTTTATGCTTTATCACTTATATAACAGGGTAAGCAAAGGGATCCTAGTGTTAAGACACTCCGTTTCGTATTTGTTTTGATTTTCAAAAAAATGCATATGCACATAAAGATGCCGTCGTGGTGCAGGAGCACAAGCTTGTGACTGTAAACGTAATAGTTGTGGATTCGATTCCCACTGGGGGGTAATGAAACATTTAATATTTTCATTTCATCGCTCTGATAACCAGGCAAACGCTGCCTTTAGTTTTGCAAATTAACACGCAATGTCTTTCAGAATTCGACACAAAGATACAAGGTTTGACATCTGCCTACTCTATGATGAGCGGAATTTAGCGTCAAAAAAGTAGGGTAAAAAGTACAAGTAAAGTACCAGAGCGAAATAATGAAAACAATGTTCAGATTAATTAGGTAATCGAATCCACAACCATCACAAATTGAAGCCAGTCGTGGCGCAGCGGCACGATGTGTGACTGTAAAACCGACTGGTTGTGGGTTCGATCCCCACTCGAGGAGATGAAATATTTACTTAAATTTATATTTCCATTTCTTCGCTATGATGTCGAGGCTAAGCGCGGCGTTGAGTTCTGCCACTTAACACGCAATTCCTCCAGAATTCGGCAGTAAATAGAGTGTCTTACACTAGTTTCCCTCTGCCTACCCTGCTGTGTGCGGGATACAGCGTGAAGCTGATTCCACAACCGTCGCGTTAACTGTCAAACTGTTGTGCGTCTGAGCCCCGATGGCCTCACATAATAAATAGACAAAAAAATTGAAAATATTTTTTATTTTATTTATTATGTTTTTATTTATTACTTGAATAAACAAACAAACAACTGTGATGGAAAACGCTATTTACAAAGTGAAGTATAACACTGAGGACTGGAAGTGCTATCTAATTACGGAGCATCTCACAGCATTGCTTGCGTGTGACAGTTCCGTATATGCACTCTAATGTGCTCAAGAAAATATTATAGTGGGTGGGAGTAAAATATTATTTATATGAATATGAAAGATTTATTTATATTGAGGCCAGTCGTGGCGCAGGGGCATAAGCGTGAGACTGTATAACAGTGGTTGTGGGTTCGATCCTACCGGAGGAAACGATAAATTTAATATTTTTGCTCAGGTATTGAGGCCGTTTGCCGTAGCGTTTGGCGCTCCGTTCTCTCTGACTACCCCGCAAGGGATAAAGCGTGAAGCTAAGTTAAGTTTAAGTTAAGTTAGGTATTGAGGCAAAGCGCGGCGTTCAGTTCCGTTAATGAGCATGCAATCCTCGAGTTCCCCAGTTTCAGTTTCGGCATACTCGGGATATTCAGAATACAGGGTATAACCACAAAATATTCCTATATATATATTTAATATATAACCATTTAATTTTCGCTACATTTCCCTTCAATCAAAATTTTATATTTACAAAGATGTATGAATATACATATAACCTGCGTTGTTTCATACATTCTAATATAATTTTTCACCATTTTTTGTCACGTTTTGATCCCCATATCTTACTAAAATGCAACATGTGAATTTAAAATGTATGCAAATTCGAAGTCACGAGAGATTTTTGTAGAAGAAGCGTTCCATATTTACATTTTGCTTGCAAAATATATCACGTAATAGCAGCTTTTAACATGTAATTTTTATTTTCAAAGGTGGTCCATCGCCAATGGATTTATGTGATAGCTACTAGTTCAAATCTTATTTTAAACGTTTTTTTTTAGTTTGACTCTGAATCCTAAACATAGAATAGGGATGGGCAACCTGGGGACCTCGTGTCAAGACGCTTCGCTCCCATTAAGACTTCTTTTATTTATTCTTATTTTTACTTTATTCTTAAGTCCTTAGTTTCAATCCTTTTTAGTATGATTCTATTCACACGATTGGGGGTCAAGCCTAACGATTACGTTAATTCAGACACTGTGCTACCGTGCCACAATGACTTTTATACCTTTTTTTCTCAGCTTTACGCTTTTTTCCGCGGGAAAAAAGCAGAGGAAACCTAGGATAAAGATACTCCGTTCTTCACTTTCCATCTAATGTTCAAGACATTGCGGGTTAACTGGTGGAACTCAACGCTGCGTTTTGCCTACTACAACGTGAACATGAAATAATATACATATATATTCTTTATTGCATTTAAAAACATACAAGAAACACAAAAATTAAAAGGTTAGTTAACAAAGGTGGCAATAAGCAATAATATTAGTATTTTAACATTTTTGCTCCCCACTTTCCGTCGAATTGCGGAGGCCTGAACATGCCACGCTTTGCATGCTTACCAGAGCGATAAAATGATGTACTAAATGTACTAAATGTCGTCTCAAGTAGAAAACGAAATCCACAACCTATCACGCTTACAGTAGTTTGGCACTTTTGTGCCCTTGGGCCACAACTGACCTCAATGTCGTCAAATGAAAGTCGATGTCTTATCTAACGGAACCTAACGCCACGGTATGCTTTACTTGCTTTTAATAATTTTGATAAATTTTGGGCGTTTTCCCGAATAAGCATTGTATTAGACAGTTTTCAACTCTGCAAAATTAACAAGTAATATTGTATGGTAGTAACTTTATTAAATTATTTCACATTTAAATATAATTTATGCGACGCATATGCGAGCGACTGTAAACGCGACAGTTTTGGTTTCGATTTCCACTTGGAGGTTAACTATTTATTCTTTTCATTCTCTCGCTGTAATAACGAGCCAAAGCGCGGAATTGAGTTCCGCCATTCAACGAGTAACGCCTCAAGAAATCGGCTGAAAAGGGGGACCAGTCCTAATGAGAATGAAGTGCCATAACACTAGGTTCCCAGGATCCTTTTGCCAAACCCACTATAATATGTGGGATACAACGGTAAAGCTAAATTAAGAAGTAATATTAGAAAATATACGCTTTTTATATTTTTTATAGATACTTAAAAAAACTAATAGAGAATACTGAAAGTAAAATAAATTATCGTAAAAAAAACTTAAGTAAAAACTGTCTTTAGTTTTACAAAGAAAATTGTACATTCAAATTAAATATTATTAAAAAAGTTCGTCAGCCTTCCTCCAACTAAGTGTACGACTTCTTGGGAGGATGTAAATTTTTAGAGTACTACACTAAGTTTCTACGGAGCGTTCCTCTTACATAAAGTCTAACCATTTCTCTCTTAATATCTTTTTCCTGTTTTATTCGTTTTTGCCACTCAATACCTGAACTGAATGTAAACGTAGCAGTAGTGGGTTCGAGTCTTAGGCCATGAAACTGTATTTTTTCTTTGCATATCTTGTTAATATTTTTTAAACATTTTTAAAGTGTTAACCCACACAATACTTATTTAGAAAACGTATAAAAATTTGAATGTAGCGGGACTCGAACCCGCGTCTCCTGGAAACCGACCAGACGCTCTGACCACTAAGCCATACGTTTAGATATGATTTAATACAATCTGTTAAAAGCAAGAATCAAGAACAAAAATCAACAATACCATACTATTAACACATCTAAATAATATCCTATATAAATACTTATTTCATTTAACCTACATTTCTGTGAAATCCCATTTATTATCACCCGATTAACTTAGGGCCACCCAATCGTACCAACTTTGATGTTTTCATGTTTTAAAATTTTTTCTTTTAATTTATATTTACTGCAGTAAAAAACGTGCGACAGTGAACATGACAGGATGAATAGGTTGTTGGTTTGATTCCCACTTGAGAAATTGAAGTATTTAATATATAAATATTTTAAGTTTTTTGCGAGGCAAGGCGCGGCGTTGAGTTCCACGCACGCAATGCCTCTAGAATTCTGTCCCTACTGTATCCCATTACTAGCAGGGTAGACAAGAAGAATTAATTTTAAGTTACACCGTTCCCCACTTTTCCTCAGATTCTCGAATCATTAAGTCCTCCTACCATAGTGTAGACAAGAGGAGATTGCAAATAATTGAATTAAAATCGACTGATTGTGGGTTCGAGCCCCTCTCGAGAAGATTAAATATTTATTTACATTTATATTTTCATTCCTTCGTTCTGGGGCGGAGACAGAGCAGAGGCAGAGACAGTGCGCGGCGTTGAGTCAACACGCAATGCCTCCAGAACTTGAATGCTTCTAGAACTTGGCAAACAATGAGGAACGGAGTATCTTAGCACCAAGTTCCCTCTTGCCTACCCTGCTATGTGCGGGATACAGCGTGAAGCTGATTAGATTTTATTTAATAATTTTTTCCAGTTTGATTCGACCCCATAACCATCCTATTTACTGTCAGATGCTGTGCCACCACCCCACGACGGCCTCAATTATCTGGTTATCTGAATAATCTGGTCTCGTGGCTTAAGTTGACGTTTTCATGTGCAAGATAGTTCATAAAGAGCTCATCCAGAGCCGCGTCTCGTCAAGACTATTAGGAAATTAGCCCTCAAAAGCAGTTTGCTTAAACCTTTGAACGCATGATCGCCGTCCCGTAATAGAGTTCTGGGAAGTAATATAAGTAGAGTCTGCTATGATGGGATTTTCTTGTGATTTTGTGGTTAAAAGTGATTTTATCTTTTATTAGTGGCACATCCACACACACGGTTTAAATTTTAATTATGGACTAGCTTCATTTTTAATTGTTTTATTTATATTGCCCGGTTAGATACTTAAAAAAAATTAAAAAAATTAAATCAGCTTCACGCTGTATCCCGCACACAGCAGGGTAGGCAGAGGGAACCTAGTGTTAAGACACTCCGTTCCCCACTTTCTGCCGAATTCTGGAGGCATTGCGTGTTGAGTGGCAGAACTCAACGCCGCGCTTAACCTCGACACCAGAGCGAAGAAATGGAAATATAAATTTAAGTAAATATTTCATCTCCTCGAGTGGGGATCGAACCCACAACCAGTCGGTTTTAC
>JAATLQ010036680.1:0-12539 GCA_013421005.1 Heliconius erato x Heliconius himera | reverse complement strand
GAGTTAGATACTTAAAATATTCTTTATTCGAATAGATTATTCCAAGTATTTATGAGTTGAATGAAACGCTACAACTAGTCGAAAGTAGAGCTAAGCTGAGTAGAGCCGGTAAGAAACTCAAGATTTGCGCTTTTTAGCCTTCAGCTTAATTATTCCATACAATAACTATTTGAATGATTTTAATTCATTTAAATAATAATTAAGAAAATAAAAAGCTTTTCAAACTAAGTTGTTCTTTCACACTTTAAAATACATTGTGGAATGCTCTTCTATAGACGTGTATAAACAGACGTATAAACGATTAATCTACTATTTATATAATACAGTGATGTTTTATATTTTGATATATAAAATTTAGTAAAAATTTTAGAACTGACTATTAGAACGTTACTTGTAAATTATGTATGGTTTTCATTTCCCTGTGTAATCTGAATGGAAATGTCTTAATGGGAACGGAGTGTATTAATTCTAGGTTTCCAGGTTCCCTCTGCCTACCCTGCCATGTATGGGATATAGCGCGAAGCTTTAAAAATTCCCACTTTTAAAACGAATGTTACTAAAGTTGTTTTACAGCTTCTACAATTCACGGACAAGGGCCGTGGCTTAAGAGAGAGTCGGAACGTGCTTCTTAAGTTTACACCTTGAGCTAACACCTAGATGCTAACATTTGTTTTTATTTGAGTCTTTTTTAGAAATTTTAAACAATAATAACTAATATTTTTTCTAAAAAAAATATTATTGAAATGTATATAATATAAATATTGAAATGTATATAAAATATAAATATTGCTTTTGTATTTTTTTTATATATAGCGTATATAGCGGGGTAGTCAGAGATAGTCTAAGGTTACGACGAGTGTCGTAACCCACTTTTTGCCAAATTCTTCGATATTGTATTTGCCTTCTTACCAAAATAATAAATCATATTCTTTTAAGTAAGTTAAATTACTTTCTAATTTGCAGTATGAGTGAAAAAAAATAAGCTTTCTGTATGTTACATAAGAATAACAAACAATGAAAATCTGTATTGCTCTTTTTTTAATTAATTTCATTATTGTCATTATTTTTTTGTAAACGCCATAATTGTAGGTACGAACTCCACACGTGCGGCTATTATAATAAAAAATAAACATCCCCGCTCTCGTGGACAAAACGCGAGATCGAATTCCGCCATTCAACAGGCATTATCATAAAAATTAGGCGAGTGGGAAATGGAGTGACTTAACTGTTTGTTAGGTTCCTCCTGCTTACCCTGCTTTTAGGAAAATGTTAAACATTAGATAGAAAGTTATAATTAATAAGTTCCCTTTGTCTATCTCGCTATTTAAGAAAAGGGTGAGAGTGTTAAGAAGATTTTTTTTTAAATGAGACTATTTTAACCGTATTAATAGCGTATATTTAAGATTACACATTTTGGAAACCAGACGTTACGAACACTTTGCAGTAGTCCGTGGTCACGGGTAGACTGGGGTGGCATTCGTCATTCGCAGTTGACATAATTATTATATCAAACTACCGCCAACGATTTCTCAATTGCCTCACATACTGCCCTGGATTCCTGTAGATTGTTTCATTTAAAATGTGTAAAAATCGTGAAAATCAAAGAACCTAGTAAGAAAAGAAATTGATATCAAAAATTTTCATATTCTATATGTCTGGCAACTTTTTATGGCCAGTTCAGCTGTGTCCAGTGGTTCATAAAAATATTAACTTTAATTCCCTTGAGTGGTCACTGCTCGGAGTCGCTACGATTGGATTGTCTCTTAAAAAACGAAATACTATTAAAATACATTTACAACCGTTGACCATGTACATACATTCTCGTATATTACGTTTCATTTAACGTTTGATTGGTTATGAAATGTTTTCATTTATTTCAGTCGATTTTTTTCTGAGTTGTCTTTTTTTGTGATGTTTTACTTTTAGATTTCCGATTATGCTTTACTTTAATATAATATGTATTATACTAGTATGACACATTCGTTAACAGCCACTCGATTTTTCAATATTGAAAGTATAATAAAAAAAAAATAATAATAATAGCTTTATTTATCACCATTAACAGTTTCTTAAATACAAAGTATCGTAGGATAGGTTAGCTACACAGTTAGTGCAGTTTTAGTGGATGCCACTATTGCCTTACTAGGAGACCTGTATTACGACATACAGTACCAGCCCCTCAGAATAGGTTACATTTATAAACAAGTAATAGCTAGGTAAACAATAAAATATTGTAAACTGCATACAATACAAAGTTATTTTGGTTTATACATTTATAGTTAGTTAAAGTTACTGCTATGTAGCTACTTGTGGCTCCATCCTCCACCTCCCGCCGTTCCGGACATGGCGTGTTGGGTGGCGGTCCCCAACGCCGCATTCGTCGCCACTTGACACACAAGCAGGGACGCACTGGTGCGCGTCGCCTTAGGGGTACACCCTATTAGTGCGCTCTCTCAAGGTGCACGTGGTGGATGAAACGTTGCAGCCCTCGTGAACCCCTTACGCTGGGGTCGCTGCGAGCAAGCCTTCCATCTTGGACCCCCAACCGTACCGCAACCGTTGACCGTAGCGTTTGGCGCTCCGTTCTCTCTGATTACCCCACTAGGGATAAAGCGTGAAGTTGGTTATAGTTATAGTTTTATTTACTGCTATGTAGCAGCGTATGCAGACGGAACCTGGAACCTTGTGTTAAGAAGCTCCGTTCGCCATACTAGAGAGGGGAGATGAATATAATTCTTTCCCCTGGGTGGAAATCGAACCTAGAATTATCGCGTTTACTTTGTCAGATGACGAACAAATAAAGAAAATAATCAGTTATTAACCAGCGAACTAGTTTGAATAGTATCTATCCATCAATTTTTAATTGTACCTAACTTGAAACTGAATGGTTTTTTCTTTATTTTTACTATAACTCTTCAGAAATTTTATAAAATCCATTTCATTTCATTCAATGGAGGGGAAATACTTTTATTTAGATTAGTTAAGGGCTTCATAAAACCTGTCTGTAGCAGAAAGTATTTTTACTTAATTTTTAAATTTTGAATTACTCAATTTTAAATTAAGTTCTGGAGACGACATCACTGTGGCTATTTTAGATCGCGACGGTCACAAATGAGCCTAAACAAAGAAATGACTGACTGATCATTTAGTTTTTTTTTAAATAAGAATAAATATAACCGATCAAAAAAAAAACAAATAAGATTGAATAACAAATATTTTTTGATTTTTTGATAATACTTTTTTGTGCGAATGTAAGCGGCAGTTTTGTAGTGTTTGTTGTTTGTGGCGGTATTGTAGGTTTGATTGCTAATCCAGGAAACGAAATATTTGAATCTTTTCATTACCTCGGTGTGGTAAGGAGGCAAAGCGTGGCGTTGAGTTTCGTCACTCAACACTTCAGAATTCGTCGGAACGTGGGAAAAGGACACTTACGTACCCCACCTAGGTTCTTAATGGGAACGGAGTGTCTTAACACTAGATTTCCAGGTTCCTTCTGGCTATCCCGCTATGTTCGGGATATATCGTGAAGTTAAAAAAATACTTCTTTTTAGATCCACACTTTACTCTTAGCAGGGCCAGAGAGAATGGGGCGTCAAACGCTACAATCTCCTTATCTCTTTTGCCTCCATCAACTTGCACAAATGGTCGCATGTGACGTGACTTTCCTTCAGTTACATCGATAATGTGTTATTATATTAATATTTTAAATATTTTAAACATATTATTTTCACTTTTAAGATTTCAACATATTGCCTAGTAAATAACATTAGCTTATCAAATTTTGCTATGAAAATAGCTTAAATAAATCATAATTATTATTAATTATAATATTCCTAGGTTACTGTTTATATTTCTATCCTAAGCATAGTCAAAGCAAAATAGATCTTAACTAAAATTGTAAATGGATGATATTTCTAAGCAAGAACTATCTTAATTAGTTATAGTGTACCATTCATTAGAACTGTTTAATTAATTAATTATACAAGTAATATATTATGTTATTAGGTCAGAAGAGTACCTTGAAGTACACCTCAGGTGTTTTGTTCGAAAGTTTGAAAATATTAACAAGACAAGATTAATAAGAAATATTAAAGATAAATGTAATAATTTAGTATATGGAGAGCACCTAGTGTTTTTTAACTACACTGGAGATATGATAATAATTTTAGTGAAATTAAGCCTATAATATACTCGTATATCAATGTGAGGATCGCCTAACGTGTGTAGGCAGTTCAGTTGTATTAATTAACCCGAATGGGAATCAATCCAGCAACCTTAATCGTTTACGGTCAAACGTTGTATCGCTACGCCACTATGACCTCATTTTTTCTTTTCAATTTCTCAAAAATCATAAATCAACCGTTCTATAAAAGAGAATAGAATAAGCTTCAAAAATCCAGTTTTCAATAAAATTTTTATGCTCGAATCTTATAAAGTGGGGCAAACAATCGGAGCACTTAAGTTTTAAGCTCTAAATATAAGAGCTTTGCAGCCACTATCGTTTTGTTTTACAAAAAAATATACATATATGTATTTTTTATGGTTTCAGAGTATAATGAGATTCCATTACTAAGACTCCGCTGTCCGTCCATCTGTCTATTATCTATATGGATCTATGGGTGTATCTCATGAACTATATAATGTAAATTGTTGAAATTTTCACAGATGACGTATTTCTGCTACCACTGTAACAAAAAATATAAAAAATAAAATAAAATAATTTTCAAAGAAGGTATCATAAAACGGTACGGAAGTACGTACGTATTTGATTATTCCTATTATAGTATTTTAGCTTTCCATTCAACAATGCTTGTATAGGACCGACGCAAATAACCGAAGGAGTCATTATCGTCCGGCTTGCCAGCTCTATTAGGGTGAATTTGTACGATTACAGAGTTACAAGGCCAATTTGCTTTACTTAAGCCAGTTTAATTATAATTTTAATTATTTAAAAACTTTTAATTATTTAAAAACCTTATAAGTTTTGGGATGTTTTGCAATATTTTAATAAAAACCTCAACTAACACGCTTTTTATGCGTGTTTAGATTTAAAGGATTTTTTCTTCTTCAAAAGCAGTGAACATGTACTAAATTTGTGTCTAACGTGCCAGTAGCGTCTAGTGGTAGCGTATTTGCACTACATTCTCTGTACCAAGAGAGTATGTATCTTATCGCACGCTTTATCCCTAGCGGGGTAGTCAGAGAGAACGGAGCGCCAAACACTACAGTCTCTACATACCTCTTTCGCCTCGTCCACTGTTATGAATCTCTTCATACATGCCCTGCGGGGGGTGACAGCTGAGCACGTTCTTCTTTATTCTCACTCCTCGCTAGTACCTGCCGTTCTCTTTCTGTATCCTATCAGAGAGATAAAATGAAAATATTTTTTTTTCGTGTGAGTATTTAATTATAATACTACCATCGAACCCACAGCCACCGTGTTTTCTGTCAATGCACCACGATGGACTCGACCAAGTTATTACAATTTTGTCATATCTCGTAAGAAAATCTAATATAAAATTTCTTTCGCTTCAAAGTAGGTTGAAATGTCGCGACAGTAATATATGAGATGCTGTAATTAGTTTCATATCAACTTGTTTTAGTACAATTGTATTTCTCCGCTCCAAGAAGCTCTCCGTATAGTGTGATGCTTTAGTGTGTGGTACAAGTTAATTAAATTTTATATATTACCTTTTTAGATATTCATTTTATAAAATAGAAAAAAAGTGTAACAGCCAGTGGCCGTCGTTTCTCTAAATCCCACTAGGTGAAATAAGTGCCATAATATTATTTTTTATGGCACTCTTCTTCAGACAAGGCGCAATATTTAGTTTCCCCACTTAATATGAAATGTCTCAGCTTCACGCTGTAACCTACACGGAACATAGTAGGTAGAGGGAACCTAGTGTTAGACACTTCGATTCCACTTTTCGTCGAATTGAAACGCCGCGCAAGTGGAAATGTATATTTAAATAAATATTTCAACAAACAAAATGTCTCAAAAATAAAAAAAAAAACAAATGAGTACCTAACAGAGTGTTTTAACGCTGATTTTCTTTTGTCCTTAAAGTAAGAAGTTGTATATATATATATATATATATATATATATATATATATATATATATATATATATATATATATATGTGTGTGTGTTAAAATTTCGAGACCTTGGCGAAAAATAATTCTTGATATATTTACTGATCTTAACCGGCAGTGTGGTGAAATTAATGGTGATTTTAGGATACATCCCGCACACAGCAGGATAGGCAGAGGGAACCTAGTGTTAAGGCACTCCGTTGAGTGCCGTCGTCGTCGTGTTGAATGGCAGAACTCGCGAAGAAATGGAAATATAAATTTGAGTAAATATTTCAATTTCATATTTCATTTTAGGATATAAAAAACTTATATATAAAAGTTTAAAATCTTACTGTGTACAAACGGCTTTTATGTTATGTAACTTTAAAGCCACTTAATATTATTTACATAGTCATTAACTTTTGGTGCTTAATACGAGAACTATATACACTCAGATATTCCGCTTAAGCTTATAACTGAAGCTGTCACAAGAAAGTACCAAGTAGGTACTGACAGTAAAACAAGACTTCAAGCTTTCCTTATTACGATATAAATAATAAGACCAACGGTACATTTCAGCTTTTTGAATTGTTCATACGAATTTAGTATTTTTGAAGCAGAAGTGTGACGGCTCTAATATAATAAAAGTAAGTAATTGTAAAGAATAATGTATAAAAACATTTAATTTCTACTTATTTAGAAAACAGTCGGTTTACAGGAGGCGCGGGTTCGAGTCCCGCTACGTTCAAATTTTTATACTTTTTCTAAATAAGTATTTTTCTTTCCTAAGTGTGGAATAACACTTAAAAAAAAACATTTCATTTCTGTTCTTACTAGTTGATTGAGGCCGTCGTAGCGAAGGGGCACAAGGGTGCGACTTCAAATGCGCCGGTTGTGGGTTCGATCCCGCTTGTAGCAATGCAAAGTGCGTCGTTAAATTCCGCCATTCAATACGCAATGCTTCGAGTATTTGGCAAGAAGTGAAAAACGGAAGTGTCTTAACATTATTTTTTATTCAAACTCTTTTTTTTTACTTGAGACCGTCGTGGCGCAGCTCGCAGATGCACTAGGGTATGCCTGTATCGTTTCTCCACTCCAGAGAATGAATTATTTATTAATATTTTCATTTCTTCGCTCTGGCAACAAGGCAAAAGCCCGGCGTTGACTTCCGCCATTCAACACGCAATGCCCCGAAAAAATTGGCGGAAAGTGGGGAACGGAGTGTCTTAACAGTAGGTTTCCTGTGCCTAACCTGCTATATGAGAGCTACAGCGTGAAGCTGATTTTGATTTTTTTACTATTTTTCTATCTCATTTTAAACTTCACGCTGTATCCCGCACATAGCAGTGTAGGAAAAGAATCAAACACTCCGTTCTCCTTAAGACACTTCCGCTCCATATTATCCATATATTATTTCTTTTATGAATATAATTATAAAAACTTAGTAGACTTTTTGGATTTCAATTTTAATTCTCATAGCACGATGAAGGTGTCATAACATTTTTTACCTTCAAAGCTACTTGAAAGATAATAAAAAACACCTAGGAATGCACTAAGCCCTACAAGAGGGACGCTTAAGTGTTGTAGCTGCGTGACTATTGTGAGTATTTATATAGGATAGATATATATATATATATATATATATATATATATATATATATATATATATATATATATATATATATATATATATATATATATATATATATATATATATATATGAAAGTGTCTTAAGGTTATGTCTGATACGACTTGGGTGTGTTGAGGGTCTGGTTAAGAGATGGTTATTGATTCGATTCCTAGATGAGAAATTAAAAAAAAAATCAGCTTCACGCTGTATCCCGCACACAGCAGGGTAGGCAGAGGGAACCTAGTGTTAAGACACTCCCGTTCCCCACTTTCTGCCGAATTCTGGAGGCGTTGCGTGTTGAGTGCCAGAACTCAACGCCGCGCTTAACCTCGACACCAGAGCGAAGAAATGGAAATATAAATTTAAGTAAATATTTCATCTCCTCGAGTGGGGATCGAACCCACAACCAGTCGGTTTCACAGTCACACCCTGTGCCGCTGCGCCACGACCGGCCTCAAAGATCCTAGATGAGAAATGTTTATTCGAAATATTTTTTATTTTCGAGAAAACTGTAGAGTTGAACCTCGCCTCATAAAAGAGAGCATCGTGGCACAACGATACAGCCTCTGTTTGTAAGCACGCCGAATGTACCTTCTCATCATAATTTTTATATACTTCACTGTAGGTAAATAAACAATGTTTAGAAAATTGGGCAAAAAGTGACGTAACGAAGTGTCTTAACACCGGCATTCTTCTCCCTACCCAGGGTGATAAAAATTATATAAGAATACTGGTCATTATAATATGTGAAAATGACGAAGACTAATATTTTTAAATGTAGAATTGATTAAATTTTTAAATTGATTAAATATATAATTTTTGATATAGTATATAATTTCTTTACAAATATGTTACATAAAACAAACTACTTAATAACCAATTTCTTCACAGACAGCCCTCAGGGATGACCCCCATCACTATTTTCATTTAACATGAAAATTGAATTATAACCCAAAATCAACCTAAAAAGGGTAAACTCTGTTAATGTGTTTTACAAATCAATAGAAGTAAACATTAAAGTAAACTAAAGCTAAGGGTAAAGGATTGTGAATAATACATAGCGCGATACGCAATTGATCCGATGAGGCGGACCTTCCCCAGAGTGATCTAATGGCCGGACCATGTTTGGTAAAGTGGTATCTTCTAAATGGTCGTCTAAGATTGTCTTAAATTCATTATTTAAAATTTATATATTTACTAGTAGGCGCGCGCAGCTTCGCCCGCTTATTTGCACCCTTAGGGGTGAATTCTAAAAAAATCACGAAACACGTGTTCGAATTTTTATAAAAATCGGTGGCGATTTAAAGACTTCCATATAAACTTTCAACCCCTTATTTGAACTCTTAGGGTGTGAATTCTAAAAAACCATGAAAGACGTGTTCAATGAAATATTTTCAAGAGTCTAACTTCAAATCTTATAAAAATCGGTGGCATTTTAAAAAAAAAATCGTACAAAGTTTTAACTCCTATTTCATCCCTTTAGGGTGAACATTTTTCAAAATCTCTTCTTAGTGCATGTCCATCTTATGTAAATAAACAACTGAATAAAAGATAAACATTATCTAAATCATCCAAATTTTACGTATCTACGCACAACGGTTACGGCTGTGGGTGTGTCTTGCCTCAGTCAGTCAATTACTTAAAAAAAACATTAGATATGTTTTTAGTTTTCGTAGTTCCGTACTTAGTAAAGGAAAAAATGGAACTCTTATAAGATCACTTTATTGTCCGATCATCTCGAGAAGGTTTCAAGCTGGAATTTATATCAAATTTATATCAGGTATACTATTCCTTAGAGCTGTGAAAAAATCAAACTTCTAAACTAACGTTATAAAAAAGATGTAGTCGTTAGTTCCAAAAAATTTCGAATCTAGCAAGGGAATCAAAACCTACAGGGTACTTTTCGTACTCTGTAGGTTTTGATTTTAAATCTTCAAATTTGGTACGAAACAACATCTTATAAGTAAAGATAAAGAAAAAATTGCGAAAAGTAAAAAAAATATAAAAAAATGTAACTAACTTATATTTGTAGTTCATTTCATACAAAATGACAATCCTAAAATTTGTACAGAAGCTTCGGTGGGCGAGTCCGTACACGTACTTAACCGCATATGGCAGGATAGGCCATAATAATTTATAATATTTCATATTTCGGAGTGAAAGTAAAAATTATAAGCGCCACTTTCACAATCGGTTTTAGACTCAATTAAGAATATGTACATAGTAGAAAATATTTTTTAATTTATTTCGTTCTCCAAAAAAGATAAGTGAAGAAGGATCTCGGATAAGATATCTAACGTAATTCTGTTAAATGCTAAATAATAAGCGAAACACAAATTTAATTAACAAAAGTCAACTGTCTGTTCCCGTGTCTTTATAAATTGGGAGCAATTTTATTAAGTAAGGGCAATTATTTTTGCTAGCTTATTTAGGAAAGTTGAAATATACAGCTTTTTCCATATTTTTTTAGCTTCATACTGTATCCCACGCAAACCAGGATAGGCAGAAGGAACCTGGGAACCTAGTACTTCCCACTTTACGCGGAATTCTGCTAGTATTGCGTGTTGAGTTGCTGAACGCAACGCTACGCTTTGGCTACCAGAGTGTAAAACTGAAATTAATTATTGCTTAATTGCCTTAAGTGGGATTGAACCCACGTCGCGTTAACAGTGGCGTGCTTGTTTCCCTGTGCCAAGACTTACTCATTAATAATTATTGAAAAATCTAATCTATTTCTTTTTCTAAAAGTATATTACATTTATGTATTTCAATTGTAAGTTAATTCAATCTTACAATTGAAATACATATATGTAATATGTATTTCAATTGTAAGATTGAATTAACTTATTTATTCTAACATTCGATCTGGGGACATGTGCCAAAAAAAAGCGCGTATTCTGTAACACAAAGAAACATTTTGCACACTATCGCCTATCTATACTGTATAGAGACGCGCAATTCAATAAAAGAAAAACCAATATCGCAGTATCAAAGCGTTCGGGGTTATTTTTCCTTCTTTTTGTACGAAAATAATAATCGATTTCATTATTTTTCGTGTTTATATTGTTGAAGCCAGTCGCGCAGGGGCACAAAGTGTGTTTGTAAGTGCGACAGGCTGTGGATTTCATTCCCATTTGAGGAAATGAAATATTTTCATTTCTTCGTCTGATGTAGAGACAAAGCGCGGCGTTGAGTTCCGTTACTTAACACGAAATACCTCCATGATTCGGTAGAAAATGGGGAACGGAGTGACTTAACTTTAGGTTACCATTGTCTACCCTACTATACAACGTGAAGCTGAAAAATCAATTATTAACACCATCGTAATATTGTTAGCATGTGCATAATTAAAGGAGAGCAGAGTAAATTCAGATCCAACTAAGTAAATATTTAGAAGTTTTGAGTCCTTATGTTAATAATATCTATATATATTTTTTGTTTACTACAAAATTTTATAAGTGTTTATTTGGTCTGAAAGCCACTAAATTGTGGAACCCTTTCTCTTCAATATTAAGCGCTCTTATAATATACTTAATATTTAGAAAAATGGTCAATTTTTTTTTCAAGGATAATTAAATATATATGTCGGCTCGAGATTTGATGATAGGCGAGATTAAATGTTATTTCTAATTTTAGTCGTTAAAAGATCTGAATTATTTATTCTCAATATTTCTAAATTATTATTTTAAATCAAATTCACTTTAAATGTTATTTCTAATTTTATTCGTTAAAAGATCTAAATTATGAATTTATTCTCAATATTTCAAAATTCATTATAAACGACGCCGACACGGCCATTCTGCAATAAGGTCGCCCCTGACCTTTATCTCAATAAATTAACAAATATTAAAAAAACCCTTAAATTTTGGAGGCCCCTGTCCTCGACAAAATTTATTAGGATTCAAATTTTGGAGGCCCCTGTCCTCGACAAAATTTATTAAGACTCAAATTTTGGAGGCCCCTGTCCTCGACAAAATTTAATAGGACTCAAATTTTGGAGGCCCCTGTCCTCGACAAAATTATTAAAACTCAACAACATAATGTATTAACTGTATATTTCTTGGAGGCCCTTGTCCTCGAAAAATAATAATAATAAACATAGCCAAACAAATGTAATATTGCTTTATTATAAACATCTCGTGCATTATTTGTATTGATAGAATCACTAACATTTAGTAACTAACACTTGGAGTGTTTGATCCTTCATTTGTCGTATCTTCCGACGCCGACACGGAATCCTGTACTACCGTACTTTCACCTGGTTTGGGCGCTAATCGTAGTTGTTCGTGAGAAACTTTTTTCGGTCTTCCTCTTCCAGATATCTTTTTTACTTGATAGCGATCGTTGGGTAATATTTTTCAGATTTCATATGCATCAGGGTATTTAAGGTCTAATCCAATTTGATTGCGAGGATTTGTTTTAAATAAAACTATCTCGCCTTTTTCGAATCTTTTTACTTTAGCTTTTCCTTTGTCAAACCTTAATTTATCTTCAATACTTCGAGTATCAATTTTCTTCTTAATATAATCATCCAGTACGCTTCTTTTTACTGTCCCTTCTTCGTCTATTAAATTCAATAACTCTGCAGGTACTGTACATTGTCTTCCGGTTAGAGCTTTTATAGGACTCACATTTGTAGTTTTGTGCTTTGTACAGTTAATTGCTAGTTGAAGTGCATTTAATCCCCTTTTCCAATCCTTAGTTTCGTAATTCCGGATAATCGTCAAACCATTTTTGATTACTGCCATCATACGTTCAACTTGTCCATTAGTACGGCTTACTCCGGGAGCTATGTAATGCTGATGAATGCCATGATTTTTACAGAATTCTTCAA
>JAATLQ010036679.1:0-41590 GCA_013421005.1 Heliconius erato x Heliconius himera | reverse complement strand
TGAGCTTCACGTGGACTGTCGTGTTGCCGGTGTTGTTGTGTGTGAGTATCCACATAGCCCGCCACACTTCGTGGACTATACGCCGCCACCTCGCGCGCCTCCGCTACCGTGGCCGCGCTGCTGAGCTTCACGTGGACTGTCGTGTTGCCGGTGTTGCTGTGTGTGAGTATCCCCATAGTCCGCCACACTTCGTGGACTATATGCGACCACCTCGCGCGCCTCCGCCACCGTTGCCGCGCTGCTGAGTTTCACGTGGACTGTTGTATGTGAGAGTATCTTCATAGTCCACGTTCATGGCAGGTTCCACTGCATACTCTACATGTCGCTGGTAGTTAATTATGTTGCCGATGTTGTTGAAAAGCATCCAAGCAAGTATCAAGCTAGTTTATTATGTTGTAGCGTATGTATTTTAGGAGTTAACGATTCTATAAAGTACCTTTAATAGCTAATAAACATAATGTTGTAAAAAACAATTATTACTTTACTATTTAACCAACGCCATGTTTATTTTTCGCAGGCAATATGTGTAATGGACTTCCGCGTCGGACAACAGCGTCAGTTATACAGCTGGAGAAAGCCTATCGGGTAAATTGTAATTTTATTTTTCATACACATACAACTATCATATTTTCATGCTTTGGTTGCGTGTGGGAAATTTTAAAATACAGTGAATAACAATAATATATATATTTTTTTTTATTTTATAAAAAAAAACATATTACTTGGTTGCTTTTTCTCGTGTATGAGTGGACAGAGGGCTAAAAAACGCCATCCCGCACAGCAGCGTGGTGTTACCAAAGCGAGGAATTAAAAACAATTCATCCGCATCGAATATATTTATGCATGTGTCAGGTACTGGCCGGTAGTGTGGCGGCAGGTGGCGGTGGCGCTGCAACAAGGCGTCCTGCTCCTGGTACCCGTCGCTGCTTTTATACAGACGTGGCGGTACGTGTCGCGTGGACCTGATGACATATTGGAGGTAATTTCTTAATTATCATACATATGTAACTTTTAAAACATATAAGGAATAACTAATCATTTCGTAAGAAATAAAAATTCCGTTGTTTAATTAGTTCTACTTCTATAACATTCAAGTCTTCCTTTCTTTTTGTGCGTTTTACTGATTATTCAATTAGTTGACATTTTTTTTATGAGATTGAAGTGAAACATTTTAATAAGTATTCCTTTTGAATATTTTTGCTGCTAGGATTCTCATGAATGTTCTGATGACATGGTAAGATTATAACTGGTATTATTTATTTTTTAATTGTATTTTTGGTTTATAAATAAGTATATTATATTAATATTTATAAACCAATTGTTTAATAAATATTTTTTATCACAAATTAAATTAATAATAAATAAGTAATAAATTTTAACTTAAGATAGTTACATTTATTTATATTTTATACATTAAAGTTAACATTAGCTGTAGTTCCCATTTAAACAGTTAAATTTCTTTTTAAAGGCTCAATATCATTCGTCGCGAATTCACTGCGTAGGTTGGGTACGTAAGTCATTTTCGTACCCGCAAATAGGAAGTCGAAGTTCCGAAGTGTTTTGATTCATCATTGGTAATTACAGCGCGCATTCGGGCTGCGGGAGATGTCCGTTCACTGGACCCTGTCTACGGCATCCGCGAGCTGTAATCTTCTGTACCCCAAATACGTGCCGTAACGACTAATGAAAATGAACCATTAGGCTTTCGCCAGGCTATAAGCATTCTAAGCGATAAGCTATAGGCGATAGCCTTTATTCGGGAAGTCTTTGAATGCTGTATGACTACTAAGTGTAACCAATCATAAATTTATTATATTTATGTACATATCAATTTTACTCGTTAATAGATCACATAAGTTATATACAAGTGTAGTTATAATGTGATAGATTTCGCATCCTTTTGCGATTTAAATATATGTTTTAGGATTTATTGGTGATGTCTTTAAGCACTTTTAGTTATAAGGCCGTCATTGCACATTCACTTTAATCAGGAGGTGCCCTTACAGTCGTCGACTCCTCTCAAGCAGCCAGGTAGTGCTTGCATTTCTTCTGGGACAGAGTACCCTCTTCCCTACCCACCCGGTGTCGCTGTAAAGGTCAATAGGGCTAACAGCAATAACCTCAAGTTCGAAAAGAAAATAAAAAAAAAAATTCACTTTGTGTTCCGTGTGTGAATGTTCAAGCGTGTCAATGTAAATTATAAACGTGCTATTAAGTATTTTTATTATTATTTGAGGCCGAAGTGCCACAGAGACGCAAGCGTTTGATTGTAACCGCGACGTTTGTGAGTTCCATTTCCACTGAGAGGAATGAAATACTGAATATTTTCAAGTTATTAATGCGAGGTGTTCACTCCGCAGCGCGTACAGAACCTGTACCGGCCGCGCCTGGGGCTGGCAGGCGAGGCGGGCGCTCCCGCACCCCCCGGCGCGCCGCCCCCCGCGCCCCCCGACCCGCCCCCCAAGTACACGCCGCCGCCCTCCTACTCCACGGCCACGGGCGCGCGCCTGCTGCACACCCTGCGCAGGAGCTTCAGGACGTTGAGGCGGTGAGTTATGAGCGCCCCCGAAGCTAATCGGAATGATTCATTTAGTTACAACCTGTCATTTTCTTATGGAACATTTTCGTAGTGATCTTTTTCGTCACATAAATTCACCTCAATTAACGACCTCTACTAGACATAAACGATCAACCTTCTGAAGGTTATTGGATAACAAATATAAAAAAACACAACCAAGTTTCCCTTTGAGTGAGTTTTTGGTCGTCTAGTCACCGGACTGGTTGGTCGACGGGTTAATGAATTGGTAGATTGATCTAAATAAGAGATTAGCAGTTTATCCACCGACCAGTTCACTGTTCAGTCTATCTTTCAATCGATTATATAGTGTAAGAAAATCTTTAAATCGTATTTTGAGTTTTTGACTCGCTACTTACTACTTAAATTCGGATTTTTTTTATACATGATCACATTCGATGACAATACAATATTTTTACAGCTTTGATGTCATCGTCTTTCCTGAAAAAGTGTTTATTTTTGGGTGTATTGATTGATACATTATGTATACATGCCCCAGTAATAGATTTTCTCATATCTCTTCCATGTACAAAGCAATCAGTGACATGTATAGATTTAATCATATGTATAGATTTTGATTCTTGTATTATAATATAAAATATATTTTAATTTCCAGTATAACTTCAAATCGTGCAGAAGTAACGGATGATACATCACAAATGCCGATCACGCTAAGTGAGAGCGTCGATCGACAAACAGAGCGACCACCGGACTACCACTTCCCCACGATCACCCTCACCGACGAGACCGATACGACCACAACACGACCCACAACCATAACACGACCCACGCCGACGACACGACTAACGACTACGACACGACCGACGACTACGACCAACCGACCGACGTCTTCACGACATTCCTTAACATTAACGCGAGATTTCCTTAGAAGATCCTTTGTGAGAAAAAGCGATTCAGCAAAAAGCATTCGTTCCAGCTTACGGCGCAGTTTTAAATATGGAGGTCAATTGACAACCAGCCACGAACAATTAGTAAGGGATGTGGAGCCTATATCCAATACGGTTGCCATGTCAGCCATGTTGAGTGATGACGTCACGCATACACGTAGTCTTGGTTCTGTTATCTGATTGATTGATCGATACTAACCGATTCTGTCGTCCGATTGGTTGATACTAATCATAACTAATCAAGTAATTCGAATTGGTTAATAATACTTCGGCTCTGTTATCTGATTGGTCGCTTACATTCGCTTCCATTCATGTTTAAATTTAAAAATAGAACGTAGATTTATTATTATTCCTCATTAAAAAGCAATTTTAAAGAAATCCTATTTTTTATAACTCTGTTGATGTCACATTTTTTATTGTTGTAAAATGAATTTAGTTTTACGTACCTAATTTTATAGTAATAGGATCTTTACAATAATGTAATGAATCATAGTTTTATGTGATTTGTTTGTTAACTTAGCAATACTAGGGACGCCTTAGATAACAATAATTCAATATTTATAGTACATTATTTAAATATATGTACATATGTAATCATTTGAGGCATTGAAATTTTTTAGAAGTATAATATACATGACATTATAATGTCATGTAATAGAGGCTGTCGTGGCGCAGTGGCACAATGACTGACTGGAAAGACGACGTTTTTTGGGTTCATCTCCTCGTTCTGATAACTCAGTGTGTCGTCGAATATTGAGTAGAAAGCGAGAAACAAAATGTCTTAACACTAGTTTCCATCTACGAGTATATCAACCCTGATAGAGCATGAAGTTAAAATAAAATAAGTAATGTCATGAATTCCTAAAATTTACTCTAAAAAAGGTATTAAAACTGTCAAAAATAAATTAAAATTATTGTTACAAATAAAAAAACAGTATTGAAGAGAGAATCTCACGTTCTACAAGCCATGTAAGTTAGTGATTTAATTATAAGTACTTAAACAATAATGAATTGAGCTTAAATTATGAAGACAGTGCTAATAAAAGAACAAGCAAACATTTTTTATGAATAGATTTTATAAATTAGCAAGTTAGATGTCATGATGTGTTCTAAATTAGGGATGGTATGGCGATACGTTTTTATAAATGAAATTGTTAAAGCTGAACATTGAAATATTTACTATTTCTAAAAATCAGAAACATATAGCATCACTAACAATTTATCAATCTTAAAAACTTTCAAATATAAAATAACACTTACTCGTTTTAATATCACAATTTTATTATGACATACGTTGTTAGTTATCCCACATGAGATTCTATTGATATATTTTTAGACGTTATATATTCCTTTTTAGTGTAAAAAGGCTATTAGTATAGTCATACTTGTTAGGTTATTTTTGCAGTACAGTTGAAGTTAAAAATTGTATAACTTATATGATTCAATGTTCAGTTATAAATGAATGTAAAGTATTAATTTTGTTGTGGAACAGATGTAGTTAATTATAGCAATGAGTGTAGTCAACTCGAATGCAGAATTTTTAACGATTTATTGAGAAAAAAATAAGGAAAACAATGATAAAACATCGAGGCATATATTTTTTATTGAATAAATATGTTATCAAAATAATATTAGTAAATATATATACAATTTAGGTATGTACTTAGTACTTTTACAAAGAATAGTTATGTTTATCGTTTATTTTTATGAGAGAAGTACAATGAAAGTAGTTCATAAGGATTAATGGCATTTATACTTTAGAATATAATTTGGTGCAATTGTAACATCACACGTAAACTAGAACTGCCACGAGTACTTAGTATGATTGTATTGTTTTTATTGATTTTCTATCTATTGATTATATCGAATATGTTAATCTTGTAATTTTTCTTAATATAAATAGTATTGTCAGTCTTTTGCATTCAGGTTTTGAAATGATGCATAGGTTCCTGTTTTGCATTTATAATAATTACATTTTTTTTTTTAGATAAAGTAGCTTTATACGTTTAGTTCTAGTCAGAATGGCTTCCGCACTAAATCTGTTTTAAACATCACACAAAATGTTAAAGATATACAAACGCTCACATTTTATTCGCACGTTTGTGTTTTAGTTTTACTTATAATCTCTATTCTACATTCCTCTTATATTTTTTAATGTACTATTAGATAATAAATGTTCCTTTTTAATGAGTTTGTTTTATTTTTCACGAAATTTCATGTAATAATTGTTACTGATTGTGTCCGTACTCGAATGCCTCCTTCCTTTATATCAAAGTTTAGAGAAAGAAAAAACGATTGAAGGTCTTATTCGTATTTTCCACCACTCAGCAGTAATAATGTGTAAAATGAGCATCATGTACAAAATCTAATCATATTGTGATGGCGCCCTATATATTTTACCGTAAGTTTATGATATGTTATATGATATTTGTTATACATACATATATAGAGTGTTTTTGTCATCACCACTAAGGCCTCGTTCACACGGCGACTTATTGTAGTACGACAAAAAGTAATTTCAATAGAACAAATGCATTCGCGTGGATACATTCACACGGAAGAGATTTTAAATCGCGGCTAAATTTTATCGCGCGCTCCCCCATTTCAAGCACCCGGCTACTGAAATAGTACATATGGAACTCCCTACTACTGTTCTGACGAGAGACAAAAAGTCGCTTGCATATAACGGTCAGTACGCCGCGAGCATTCAATGTGGTCGTACGCGTGTTTATAACAACGGAACGTGGCTACGATGTCGTCGCACATAAATCCCGAATTGCTCATTTATTTATTATATTAGGAGTTCCCAATCTTTTTTTGCTCAAGGACCACTTTTATGTCATTCGTGGTAGCAATGACCACTACGTAGGTATAATAAAAAATAACTGTGATAATCAAACAGGAACTTTAACTTAAATTCAATAGGAATTTACAATAAACAAAATATTTTTAAGAGAAACTTCTGTAATTCCTCGCAAAGGCAAGATTAGAAAAGGCAAGGGGTAAATGATTTTTTCAAATAAAAAATGCATACATGTCGAGTCGTAGGTAATGGTGGCCATATTGAATTGCGTAAAATAGAACGAGAGATATCCCTTTCTCGTTCTGGTATGTTTTTTAAGAATGAAAAGCGGCAGTAGGCAAAGCTTACCCCTCGTTCGCACGGGAGACAAAATGTAGCGGCGTAAAAACCCAGCGAAAGAGATTTTATATCGTGTACAATTTGCCTGTTCATACGAGCGATTTTAATCACTTTTTATCCGTCTTTCATGGCAGTAAGACGTGGAAATGGTTAAAGCAAAAGTACTAGAAGTATCGATTTTTTAAATAAATAAATTTGCTTCACGCTCTATCTCATACACAGCAGGGTAGGCAGAGGCAACCTAGTGTTAAGACACTCCGTTCCTCACTTTCCGCCGAATTCTGCAGGCATTGCGTGGTGAGTGGCGAAACTTAACGCCGCTCTTTGCCTCGACATAAGAGAGAAGGAATGGAAATATAAACTTAAATAAATATTTCATTTCCTCGAGTGGAGATAGAACCAACAACCGCCGCGTTACAGTCACATCTTTGTGCCCATATAGTATTTTATCGATAATAATCAATAATAATATATATTAATTGTAAATTTAATGTAATTACAATTTTATTTTAGAAATAAAGATTTTATATTATAATTATTATAAATGTCTTAAATTATTTTCTTATGTTTAAAAAAAAATCCAGAATGGCCGAACACTGATTTTTTTTGTAAATTATATTTTAAAAAATTATATTTAGATAATAATTATATATTGAAAAAAAAAAGAAAAAACGGCGAAAAATATAAAAAAGAAAAGTAACCCTCGACGCAAACCAAGGTCTTCTGCTCGTGAGAACTCCTGACTCTCCAGTTGAGATAAGTAAAATACATACTGTGAAATTTACCGTTGTATTCTAATTATATTTTGTAGCCGTATTAGATTTTTTAAAAACATTGATAATACGTCAAATAACATCGTTTTCTAAAAATGAAACCTTACTAGATCGATTTATCGCTCTCTAAAAATCTAATTATTGGAGAAGTTTACGAGATTCATATTAGAGTTGCTAGCCTTCGCGGAGAATTACAGAAGTTTTTCGTAAAAATATTTTTAGTTTTAGTTAGTTTCTGTTTTATTATCATAGTTAATCTTTATTATACCTACATAGTGGTACCTGCTACCAAGAATGACATAAAAGTGGTCCTTGATCAAGAAAAGGTTGGGAAACCCTGATATAATGGGCAATTCGGGACTTATCTGCGACAACGTTGCCAAAAATACGCGTACGACCACTTTGAATGCTCGCAGCGTACTTTCCGTAATGCAAGCGACTTTTTGTCTCTCGTCAGAACAGCAGCAGGGAGTTCCATACGTTCTATTTCAGTCGCCGGGCGCTTGAAATGGAGCAGCGTGCGATAAAATTTAGCCGCGATTTAAAATCTCTTCCGTGTGAACGTATCCACGTGAATGCATTTGTTCTATTGAAACTACTTTTTGTCGTAATACAAAAAGTCGCCGTGCGAACGAGGCCTTAGTAGTATTTTTGTAGTAGATGTTTACGTTATTGATATTTATTCGTAACTGCGTCACACGAGTACAGTATAGCGAATGAAATGAAATATAAAATCCTACGTCTAAGTTGTTAAAAGTAGGTGCTAAAGTATCTTGAATCGTTTCTTTATGGTATGGGTTTGAAATATTTTACCTATATGCTGTTCCCGTAAAAGGAGCGCAGACGCTTCCACCCTGTAGACGTACTGGTGCCGTACACCTGTGTACGGTACTTGTGATATTTTATAGTACACCCCAAAGCTTCTACCAAAATCCAGTGCGAGTATAGTGATGAATTTTTGATAATCAAAATGTTAAATTGACTGTGCATGATAAATCAGACGATACAACGCAAATCATTAATTGTTAGTTTAATTAAATATTAATACTTGTCACTCTGTATTAAACAAAATAATGATATATCAGTAATAATAATTAAATTAATAAAAATATGCAATTTCATGAATGCTTTCTTATGATGTTATCATGTAAAATTATCGTCTATAAATAGAGTTTACAGACACAACCAGATTTGATATGCGATGGATCTGTTATCGAAATTAAATGCCAAAAATTATTCATTCTTTATTCAAAATACATATAATAAAATAACAATCATTATTTAAAATAAAGTTTAATAATTCATTCTTAAATTCGTAGAAATAAGAAAGAGTCACATTATACTAATATTAATAATAATATATTATTACAAAATTCTCAAACAAGGAAGCCGAGGTAATGAAATGTGAAATTAAAATAAAGAAAATATCTGAGAAAATAAGAATTGTAAGGTTAAAGAAAGGAAATAAGATGAGATGAAAAATAGAAAGAAAAGATCGCGATACATTTGACGACCTCAACTTCTCTTTTGTTTAGTTGAAAATAAAACACTATAAAACCGTTTTTAGTTCTTAAAATGTCCAATATAAAATTATTTACTAATTAAATATTTTAAAAGGCTGGTCCATATTGAATGAGTACAGAAAAAGTAAGAATTGTTGATGTTGCTTGGGAAATCTCTTTTTAATAGACTTACAACATTTAGAATTTAATCTTATTTCACACAATTAAAATTAATACATTTTAATAATTTATTTTACAAAAATAAGATTAATACAAAACATTAGTTATCAAAATATCCAATATGGTAAAACCATAATAATGCTTTATCAATCAAACAATTGAACCCATCGAGAGTCACACATAATACAAAAGCAACAAATTTAATACTTTCCTATAAAAAAATCACATAAATTCAGTCGTGCATTACAATTAAAGCTATTGTTTTATTAATTTTATCTAATTAAAGAGTTCATATTGAGTAGAGATTTAGTTGCCTTGGAGTCGGTGGGCTCCGTTTTCTTTGAAGGATCGAGCATAAAGCATTTCCAGAGTCTGAAAAAAAAATAATTTGTCATCAATCCATCAACTGTGGGATTATTTGGGTATTTTATGTATAAATTTGTTTACTGTCACATATAATGAAGACATTATATAATTTTTTAACACATTTGTCCATATCTGTGTGATATACAATATACCATTATGTTCATTGCGTGAACGTAATAGCTTGTGACACAGCAAACCAGCGTCTGACCGTAAACGCGACAGTTTTGTTTATAGTTCTTACTTATGATTTCCTTATGTTGGAAAGTTTGGAAAATATGGCTGAACGTGGGGAAAGGAGTGTTTTAATACTACGTGAATGTCTTAATATGTCTTTAACTATGTGAAGTGGGAAGCTAAAAATAAATTTACCTCAGTGTTTCATCAGCACCCGCAGACAAAACCGTAGTACCATCAGGCGACACAGCCAAATGTAACACTCGTGCCACATGTCCGTGCAAATCCGCCACACGGTTTAACGCCGGGTACTTCCATATGGTTAGTTGATTTTGTGCGTAACCGTGTCCCGAGATCAGTTCTTTGTAGTGGGTCGACCATTGGATTGAGCATACCTGTGAATAATATAAAAAAAATTAAGTACAATTACCTCTGATAGCGTGTTTTTAAATTTTATACTATAATATGTATTTGTAGTCTTTTCTTTTGTCCACTATCATCAACATAATACAATGTTAATACCGCTTTACTTTCATGGGCGTAAGAAGCGGGGCCCGGGTGATGCATGCCCACCTCAATGGTCTGGTGCCTCAACCCAGAAATTTCAGGCCCTCTCCTAGAAAATATCTCTAGATATGCTAATGTGTCTTTTAATTATTCTTTTATCATTGTCAATATGCCCAAACTGTAACCGTTCTTTCAGCTTCATGCAGTGTCCCACAAACTGTAGGGTCTTCGGGTCCGTGTAGGATTCCTATGTGAAAATCGAAAACACAACCTTGGCGCTTACTCTCAGACTTTGTCTCACTTCGCCACAATGGCCCTAACACCACACACGTTAATACGTTATATCAATATAAAATGACATAATAAACTACCTGTGATTTAGTATCAACAGTGTTAACATTAACTCCTGTATTGATATTCCATATGCGTATAGTGCGGTCGGCCGTGCCGCCACCCGACGCCAGCACGCCGGCCGACCACGGACACCACGCGAGGCCCTTCACCGCCGCCAGGTGTTGGCTGGAAATTATAAAAAAAATATATATTTATGATAATTATACTGATGTTATGAATCATTTTGAATTTTTTTTTAAAGTGTCAAGCTGAATCACGCATGTCCCTACTCCTAAGGTCTCCTACCTAAAATAGTGCTAACACAGTCTGTTCACCATTATCCCACAAATTTTCGAAACATTGCCGCAGTTTGCCTTATTTACCAGAGCGAAGAAATGAAAATATTAAACCATTCAATTCTTCCGAGTGGGATTGAACGTACAACCTTTTTTAATAGGGTTCTGAACCTATTAAAGAAGAAAGGAACCCTTATAAGATCACTTGGCTGTCTGTCTGTCTCTCAGTTAAGAGCCTTTATCTTGAGAACGCTTTGAGATATCGGGTTAAAATTCAAACCATATACTCAGATCCCTTGATTTTCTGAAAAAAATATACTTCTACATATACAAAGAAAAAGGCCTTTTTTACCGCAAAATACGCGTATTTCGACACTATGAAGGGAATCACAATTAATAGGGTACTTTTGGTTAATCTAGAATAATGAAATTTGACACTTAGCATCTACAAGTAGTACTAGTTCAGAGAAAAATCTGAAAACTATACATTTGTGTTTAAATCTTAAAAAGGGGCAAAATTTAATTAATAAGGATGTATACTTTTTTAAGTAAATAAAATATTTTAAGTGGATAAATAGTTTTGACGTTATTAACGCTAAAATTGTTCGCATTTCAATCACAAAATAGTGTGTGCTCAACAATTTCATTAAATATTTATTTAACAAAATTACTGAGCACATAAAATTTTACATTTACACGATTTTGGCAAAAAAAGCTGCTAGTTTTCTATAAATACATGGAAATGGAAAATAAAATAAAAATAACTTTAACGAAAAAAAAAGACAGGCACTTACTTGAATGAATACAAATACTGGGGCTGTGAATAATGCTGTCCTTGTGCAAGGGGCCAAATGTTGAGTAA
Source organism: Heliconius erato x Heliconius himera (assembly GCA_013421005.1). Classification (NCBI taxonomy): domain Eukaryota; kingdom Metazoa; phylum Arthropoda; class Insecta; order Lepidoptera; family Nymphalidae; genus Heliconius; species Heliconius erato x Heliconius himera. Next base: position 29,972 of record JAATLQ010036679.1, on the reverse strand, counting down.
ATTGTCATTGCCACCTGAGGCCAAGTATTTGCCATCTGGAGACCATTTTAGTCCACATATCTGTCAGAATATTACTTCAGTTATAATAATGAGCTTTTTACTTCAGTTATAATAATCAGCACGCTGTATCCCGCGCAAAGCAGGGTATGGAAAATAGTGATAAGACACTTCGTTCCCCACTTTTCGTCGAATTTTTCGAGGCATTGGGTGTTGAGTGGCGGTACTCAACGCCGAGCTTTCCTAGGCGCCAGAGCGAAGAAATTAAAATATTAAGAAATAATAATTCATTCCCTCGAGTGGGGATCGAACCCACAACCGTCGTGTTGCAGTTACACCCTAGTGCCCCTGGGCCTTGACTGCCTCCAGTTATATTTTTTGTTAAAATGTTATATTACATCTTAGCAGATCTCGGTTGAATTTCAAAAACACAGTATTGATGATACTGGAGAAAGGTTATGTACAGAGTATGACAATTCCTGGATGCATTAAGATATTGATGACAATGCTTCTTTTTACCCCTTCTTACCCTACCCCTTCTTTATCCTTAAAGCATGAAGCTAAAAACAATATTTTAAAAGTATAATTATGGATTTTCTTTTATGAAAAAAACCAAGGCAAACGAGCGTATGGATTAGCTGATGATAAATGGTCACCGCCACCCATGACCACATAAAATGATATTGTAACTTAACAGTGGTGCAGTGGACAGTGACTGACTGTAAATGTGATGGTTGCAAAGTTTGATCTCCAATCAGAAGACAGTATACTTAAGTTATATTATTTTTCTGTCGCAATTTGTATTGGTGATAAATGGATTGTATCCACACTAAGGCAGCTGTCTGTGCTAGTCAGGAAAAGGAATGAAGGTGTTTTTCGCCAATTGGGCGATTAGACTAGATTCACACTATAATGGCGGTCACGGTTTATTTTCTTTTATCTTAAATTGTTATCTTCATTTCCCTGCTCTAGTAGATAAAGCACGGCGATGGTCTTAACACTAGACTCCCTCTTCCTCCTGCTATGGAGGAAAAAGCATAAACATGCGTTTTACCTCATGCGTATGAGCACCTAGTGTAGCAAAAGCACGTCATCGCATATTGTGATGGATTACACTCTACTATAGACTAAAGCCCCTACTTACCTCTTGTGTGTGAGCAGCCAGCGTGGCAACAGCGTGGTCGCGTTGTCGCACGTCGTGGTGCACGATGTGGCCGTCGCGGGCGCCGCTCGACACCACGTACAGGTTCCATGCCAGGGACCCCACACGCCCGGAGTGGCCGTCCATTATCTGAGGGGTTTTTGCTATTATTATTTACTAATATATATAATAAATAGTACTTTTATTACAATGAATATTATAAGATGTTGTCACTATGAGTGAGATAGCATAGCTGAATATGATGTCAGTGAGTTCAAATCCTTTGGAGAGATCTGGCAAACTATTATTTATAATCTAGATGTATCCTTAACCTGGTCTGAGTAAGTGCAACATTCACAACTGTTATCTAGCAACTACTCTTTAAGATGGATAAAATTTATGAATTGTCTGTTTGTGTTAGGTATAAAACTAATATTTAATTTTGTATAAGTATAAGTGAATTTTCAATGAAAATTGTAGAATGCCTTTACTAATTTACGCTATGCTTGAGTATTATGTAAAAATACAGGGTTGATACCCTGGCTGGATCATGAATGCCCTGAAGTTAGCTGGTTATGCAGATTTGATTTTTGGTTTGTTTCTTATTTTAAATTTTTATAACAATACATAGAAGTATATCAAGAAATAAAATAATTTCTTAACCTGATCTAAACTATCTGTACTTTAAAAAATCAAATCAAATCAGCTTCACGCTGTATCACGCACACAACCGCCGAATTTTGGAAGCATTGAGTTTCGAGTGGCGGAACTCAACTCCACCCTTTGCTTTTGACACTAGAGCGAAGAAATGGAAAGTTATATTTCCATTTCTTTGCTCTGGCCTCTAGCTATAATTTAATAAGAAAAAATAATGACATGTAACATATTTTTAAAAGCATACCCTCAATCTCTTAATTTTCTCACAATCCCACAATTCAACTGTAGCAGAAGAAGTTCCAACTGCTAAATGAGATCCTCCGCCTTGGACCCAACCCACTGAACAAACTGTTTCCGAACCTTCTAGAGTCAATAGTTGTTCTATTTGTCCTGTACCCGCATTCCATAAGTATACGGAGTTATTTAGAGCAACAGCAAGTATGTTAGATGCACTCCAGTCTACTAAGTTTAAGTCTGTAATGTGAGTTTAAATTTATATATAATATTTTTTTTGATTCATGCTGTATTCCCACATACCAGGGTGGGCAGAGGGAACCTAGTGTCAAAACAATCCATTCCCCTCACACCTATTTTCGAGGTGCGTCTTGAGTGGCGGAACTCAATGGAGAACTTTTCTTGTCACCAGAGAGTGGAAATAAAAATAATTAATTTCCCCAAGCCTGAACTGAGTCAACAACTGTCGTGAGTAAGTCATCTGATGGTCAGCAATGTGCCAGTGCACCAAGATGGTCTCATATCGAAAATATAGTTGTATTATATTACACTTTATGTGTGTACCTATAAAGATATATGAATAATGTATTTTTTTAAATTCTTTATAACTATATGTTTAACATGTTTAAATTCATATTTAATCAACAATTCAATATGATGATTAAATGTAAATAAAATCTGCATTTAAAATGGTAAAGTATAAGATATACCTAAAGTATAAAATTGAAATATCCAGCTGTGGACTAGGACAGGCTGATGATGACAATGAGGATGATTATAATAATATAGATTTATTAAATAAATTTCTTTATAAAAAAATATCCTGTTTTAAAGTTCTACATTTTACCATATACACAGAAAAGTAAGCACAGGACCTAGTGTCACTTTAATGCTTTCAGTGTGAACTAGACACTGTGAGTTCAGTGACTTAACACCACATTTTGTCCATTAGAGGCAGGAAATGGAAATATTTTTTTCCTCTAAGTAGGAATATAAGTAATACAACTGTGCTAGGCAACAATGGCCAAAATAAGTGAAACTATTTGATACACATAAAAAAGGATGAAAAATAAGTAATATATACTCACAATAATCATCTAAAATGTCAGGAGCATCGAGAATTCTGTCTGGAGCTTGTGGAATGTATCTTGTTGTGTTCTTAACAGATGATGGTACTTTAGCCTGTTTTTAAAAATTATAATTCAGTATATTATACATAAAACATGTTTAACCTTAAGGCTTATTTAAATTGCATGCATATTTTTTTACTCCTTATTGAATCCCATATGAAAAAGAATAAAAGGAGTAGAGTTCAACCAGTAGGCCGACAGGAATATGATTTTGTCAAAGCAGCAGGGAACCAATGAGTGATAGTGGCTAGAGACATAAAAGACTGGAATGTTTTGATTGAGGCATATGTTGAAAGACAAACTACATCATATATGATGATAACTACATCATCATATATACAGAAATGTTCAATAAATGTAAAACAAGTAGTAAATAAAAAATTTAAAAATAAATAAAATAAATCAGCTTCACACTGTATCCCGCACACAGCAGGGTAGGAAGAGGGAACCTAGTGTTAAGACACGCCATTCCCCACTTTCTGCCGTATTCTGGAGGCATTGCGTGTTGAGTGGCAGAACTCAATACCGCTCTTTGCCTCAACATCAGGGCAAAGAAATGGAAATATAAATTTAAGTAAATATTTCATCTCCTCGAGTCGGGATCGAACCCAAAACCAATCAATTTACAGTCACATTTTGTGCCGCTGCGCCACAACTGGCCTCTAAGTAGTAAATAAAGGCTATTATTATGTATCCCACATGTAGCAGGGTAGGTAGAGTTTTAATAAATTCCACAACCATGCGTTATGTAGCAACAGACAATCCTGCATAAATTTTATAGTACAATCTGTGTTAAAATTAATATTATATTATTACACTGACCTGTGAATATACAACTCGTAGCCTATTATTATATCCTTCAGGGGCTGCAGGAGCTTTACAGGTATACTGTAATAGTTTACCAGGCTCTGTATCTGTGAGAGCCCTACTAATGGCTTCACTAGTTGCAGACTGAGGTGCAAATTCTTCATTTTTGTCTTCATCCCGACTTAGCTGGAAATAAAGTTCATAATTTATTATACCTATAAACTATTATTATATATGGTAACTATAATAGTTATAGCTTACCATGTAATGACATAAATCATAATTTGAATTACTCCTTGAAGGAATAAACCTGTCTGCCTTGTTAGGAGTCTTTGAAGCTTTGTTAGGAGTGGGAGTTGTAGAGCGACCTGTAATTCAAATTGCAGAGTAAAAAGGTAGTTCTTAAACCACTCGGTGATCGTGCGAATAAAAAGATGCACTGCTCGTTAAAATTTAAAATATATCTTAGTTTCACCAACACAGTATGGAAAATCTACCTGGTGACTTGTTTTTAGATGGTGTCTTCTTTCCTTTTTTGTTTTCTATCCTTGTAGGTGTTTTGTTATTAGATATGTTACTGTTATTACTATGATTAGCAGAAATAGATAATTTTTGCATTGACTGATTACACGAACTTAAGTTAATATTTGATATATTTTTTAAGGAAGCACTCAAAGAAGGATTTATGTTCTCACTATTGCCCTTTTTCACCCATCGTTGTAGTGGCCCACGAGTTATAGGCCCGTCAATAGTAGCCAAGCTGTTTAATTCATTGAGATAATTAAACTGTGCCATTATTTAACAAATATATTTTAATCAACAGTGACAAAAAGTTCACAGATTCACTGTTCAATAAATACTTTCTCGTCGTTAAGACGAGATAAACTAATACTTATTTTCGAAAAATCTTGCACATCTACTATCTACGCCAAATAAATTTGACGAATATTTAAATTCACAAAGACCGTTAAAGATTGTACTTGAACTACTTCAAAAAAAAATGACACGGATACTAGCAATTTTATATTCTGTGTTGCCATCACTGCTTAATTATTTTTTATAAGACGTTCGTAACCATTAAATAAATTTAAGTATTTAAACTAATTAGCGTCTATAAATACACTCGTCTGATATTTTTTTTATATTCACAAAACGTTGCGTGATTGCGTGTAGTGACTAAATTTCAATGCCGCATTTTGTATTGTCAGATAAGGAAAATTGAAATGTAATAAATAGATATCAGATTATACGTACTCTCAATATGCCAAAATATACATGCAAATGTGCACTTTCAAAAGAATGTTTATTATTAGAATTTACACCTATTTTCACAATATATTTAAACATATATTATGACATATTATAATTAGTATGACATATTAACATATAATAAACGATAAATTATAAGAATTATACTTATTTATTATAATTCAGGTGACAATGAAATCGAAAAAAACAATGTTGCTTTCAAATATGTTGTGTCAACATACTTTTCCAGGTTTTCTGCAGTAAACTTGAGTCATTTGTCATTTAAAATTTAAATAGTGAAAATAACCTATCAAAGTCAACTGACGTTACCTGACAAAATTTGAAATTTGGCGCCATTTCTGCAGAAATCTCTTCAGGCAGAGTAGATAAATGCATCAATTAATTTCCTTCGAGACCGGGTTTTTTTTATATAAAACTGACCTTAATTTCAGTAGTTACGCAACGTACCCAATACTCAACACACACACGATTACTTAAAATCAGAACTATCAATGAAAAAGTAACAAAATATTCAATAACACTACTTAGACATAGAATTATAATCGTGGTTATAGCAGGACTTGAAATATCATTAAAAATTTTGTATTGTTACGTCAAGTGTCGTTACTGGATAAGCAACGTTACCATATTTAAAATTATATATTTAGTTAGAAATAATAATAATCATAATACTTAACCCGCAGGGTAGCTTGTGGCGAGCTGTGGCTGTTGGAGAGTGACCTCACGGGTCGGAGTCCTCCGGAGGGTAATTATATTCTATTGCCCGCCTCTGGCTTGCATTTATTGGCCAGCAGAGTGCACTCTGCCGGCTTTATAGTTAAAAGGGTGAAAGTCCTCTTCTCTCAATCATAATAGAAAGAAAATCAGCTCACAATCTCCTCGACATGAAGAAACCGGCACACCTTTCTACACCCTTAGTCGACCTCGCCGATGTTGCGCCCGAGGCACTACGCCGTTTTGTCGCGGCCCGTCTAGTGGTAGGCGAGTCTGTCATCTAGTGGTAACTATTCAATTTGAGGTGTTGAAGAGGCAGGCGTAAGTTAATCTCCTTCAATGGCCCAGTTTCCAATCCATCCAAAGTCCATTCCATAATCCCAATTTAGATTTTTATATTTTTCATAGCTGCTAGGCATTATCCGGTGACCATCTCCTGCAATTACCTGTTGGTATTAGAGATGGATCCCGTATAATACGTCATAGTGAAAAAAAGTTACATTCTCTAAGTGTTGGTCCAGTGTCCCGACGCAAGCCTTCCAAAGGACCGGGATGTTTTGACGTCGAAAATTATTAAAAAGAAACTTGATTTTAATTTTTATAATACTTATAAACTATAATAGTATTTACTTTATAATGATTATTAAATTTTACGTAAAGGTATAGAAATAAAGTCGAAAGCAAAATCCGAGCAAAGGATCTTGGGTTCGATTCACAGTAATAGAGATAAAAAAAATATCAAGATTGTCGTATATCTTCCATATGCTTCACGACTTACTTTATATTCCGCATATAGCAGAGCAGGCACATTCCACCCTATTTTCAAGTGGCGGAAATAAATTCTTACCTTTCTAAAAATTGCGTTGACATTTACTAATTGTATTATTTTATTCCAAAATATTTCAAAATTGGTTTACTATTTTCACGGTTATTCTTTGTATGGATTGCACGAATTAAGTTATGATTTCAGTCGGGTGGCCCAAGACGCACACGTTTTTTTTAATAGTCCAAACATCAATTTAACAAACTTTATCATCATGCCACTACTTAATAACATAAGATTTTACGTAATCGCCTCCATTTTAGACATAACTAGTGAGAATATAATAAATTATGGTTAGTAGTTGAAACTTAGGCTAAAAAAAAAATAGAATAGAATTTTTTTTTTAAATGTTATTCCACACTTAGGAATTTCTAAACAATTAGAATAGAAATTACTTTTATTTTCACAATTACGTTGTCTCTCGGAAGGTTTTTTTCGTACGAGTGGCTATAATACTTAGGTACTTAAAGGATTTGAAGAAAAAATATTTGTAAGAAAAATGCATTTATTTATAAATGTAAAAAATGTTTCACAAAATAATATACTATTCAAAATATTCATTTAAAAAATATTATATGCTTCATTACAACTTTTAAAAATTATCAGTCAAAAAAAAATTTTGTAGCACAATACAGGAATGTATACTTATATTATGATGAAATAAAATATTTATCACAAACTACGTCATATTGAGAACAATGTGAATAAATGCAAAAAATATTGAATTTAATTAACATTACATGTATAGAAAATCGTAAACAGTGATATATAAAACAGCTATAGCACCATTTATTGTAATGACGAACTCCATTAGATAAAACTTACAATTATATTTACAATTGTTAACATTATTTAACATAATGTAATTTAAACATATATAATTCAAACTAAACACAGATTTAGAAGACGATAACGAAATTTGTAAAACAATAATTGTATTGAATGTTATATTTATTTTGTATTTGAATCGTATTATAGAAGCAAATAGGGCAATATCCATCTTCTTCAGTAAAGAAATAAACATATTCAATATTTTTACAATGTTTTTTTATATAATTAAGATATTATTTTGTGCTTTTTTTACTACACATTTGTTATAATATCTCGATTATAGTCTAATAATATTTGTTCAAAACTTACAGATAATATTAAGTAAACATATTTTATTCAATTTTCCTGAATGAAGATTGCTTTATTTGGTTCGATATGATTCATTTCTTGAGTTAAAATTCCATTTTATCATACATATAGATGTGTTGTAATTTATATTACGTAATTTTGTAATTGTATATATTATATAAAATATATTTTCATATAAAAAAATGTAGACATACCATTTCCGTTCAGAAAATTATACGTTTTTTTAGATATTCTTAAATCAGATAGCTGGTAGAAAGTTTCTGGATACATTATTTAAATATATGTACTTAATTTATGTACTGGGTGGGATTTGAATAAGTTTAACATACAACCTAACACATTACAATTCGCTACAATTGTTCTAAAATGTTCTTTTAATAATTAAACTAGGTAAAAAACGGATGTCGATCTCGTTTATTACTTCATAATCTCACTGGTTGACAACCAAATATAAGAAATTTAAAAAAAAGATAAAACAAACACCATAGCAATTATAAATGTACAGATAATTATTTTTATTTGTTGTTATTTTATTTTTTCAACATGGTAAAAAATAATATTATTTATTTTAATTTATTCCATTCCATAAGAACACCATATTATGTATTACATTACTATATAAAATTATTGCTATACAATTTATATTTTATATTTCTAAATTCGTTGCATTTAGTATATTTGAGACAAGTATGACTAAAATTACTTACTGCTAAAGCGATTGTGGGCTCAAATATTAGTCGGGTAAAAGTAATATTTGAAAAAAAAAAAACAAACTAAATGAGTGAATAACAATCCGTTTTCTAATACTAATATTTTAATATAAAATACTATCACGATATTATTAATAGCCAAAGTAAAATAACATCTTAAAAATAACGATATTACCGATATTCGATAGTTGCCGAATCAATTTCTACTCAAGACATACTTATATTTGGTTTGTCCTACTGTTTTTTATTTACTTTGACATGATTCAGATATTAATTACTAGACACTCCTCCTTTTCCAATATTTTTTTAAGACATTGAGTGTTTAGTGGCGGAACTCAACACCACGATATGTGTTGTTATCAGGGCGCGGATATGACAATACTTCATTCCCCCCGACTGGGAACTCACAATCGTCGCGTGCCTCAGCTAATTTATATACTATAGTATATTTTTTTAAATATATTTTCATATTACATTATTTCCTATGAAGCACAGGTGCCCATTAATTTCATTATATGTATATGTCCGGGGTTATCGACTGTTATGAAACAGGAAAATTTTTCATCTATGAACATTTGTTTGGCGCTCATTCCAGTTAATTTGATGCAGGCGAGAATTTCCTTTCGTTTGGAGCCTTCCTTGCAACTGAAATAAATACACGCAATTAGCTTAAGTTGAATTTTTATTATTTTTATGATTTTGATCATATACACCAATAAGGGGTAGGAATGTTCGCAAGTGTTCTATTTTGTGAAAAGGATTGAACGATATGCACTTTTTAAAGAACCTGTTTATGCTATTTTTTATATGTTCTTTACTAGTAACGGAGCGTATTCAAAAGAGCAGATCAGAAAAGAACGCTAAGTTGTTATTAATAATGAACGAATCTTTAAATATATTAATTCTTTTTGTCAGCTATATAATAAAACGAACATCCCTAGGTAATCTTAGATCTTATCTTAGATCGTACGCGCATGTCAATTTGCTGCTATTGGCGGCAGTGAAGCAAGGGGTTATCAAAATGTCAATCTAAGAATTCGTCACTTTTTCGGATTTTGTCAATGCTTGGTGATAGATATTTTATTAAATATTACGGCAAATTAAGATTTATAGGTTACTAAATGTTTGAACTACTATAGATTATATTATTATTATTTTTCCTAATTTTATATAAGAACAAAGTACTTAACGAATTGACGACACTTAACGATATTGGAAATTGTCGTAATGATGTTAAGATTTGTGTTCTAAGCGATATATTATGTAATGACAAACTTGTGAGCAGAAAAACGATAATCCCGTGAGGTATTTTATTATATATGAGAAAAAACCTATGTGTACATTTTTAATAAAATTATTTAACCGGATTAATCGCGTATATTTAATATTATACAATTTTGGAAATCCGACGTTTCGAACACTTCCCAGTGGTCCATCATGGCCACGGATTTAAAATATGTAAAATCGTGAATTTAAAGATTTTACTATGTAAGTATACAATTGAAATAGATATAATAAGCAGCAATCAGAAAATGTTAGTTATAATTCATTAAATAATAAGTTTTTCAACCTTGAAAAAATTGACACACTTATGAAGTGAGGGTGAAGCCCTAAAGATTGACATTTATGAAAGATTTTATGATATTATTTAGAAACATAATTTCAGAGCGCCCTTTACCATTTAATAATTTCTATGTAAAAAAATGTCAAATATATGGTATCGTCACATTGGATGGCACTATACTAAATAAAATAATAATTCACTTACGTTTTCCTTTTCCAATTAATTTTCCAATATTGTTTTGGATCAAATGGATTGCTGCCAAAGAAGCAATTACTTCGTATATCCGTATTAGAATTCTGTACTTGGTGCGAATCATTTCTTATATCGATTGGACTTGCAAGTGGAGTTATAACATTTTGACCGGCTCTGAAAATATTAATAAATATATTATTTTTTAGCTTCACGCTGTTTCGCGAATAGAGTAGAATAGGGAGAGAGAACCTTAAACCTAGTTTACATTAGAGATATAGACATTGCGTGTTGCGGCAGAACTTAACGCCGTGCTTCTGAAATATTTCTATAAGGTTTCTTTAAATTTTATTTTTTAAGTTGCTTTAAATAATTGTCATTTATTCAAAGTACAACTTTATTCTAAATAAAATCTATTGAACTTGCTATTAGAAAGATACAAATGAATGTGAATGAAGGAAATACATTATTCGAAAAATGCATATATTCTATATATGAATACTAACCTTAAGCCCCTTCTTCTGTTACGTATAACATAAGTAATGTTCCAAAATACTATTTCTGACGCCATTGTGACCAATACTAAAGGGGGCTGGTCATCATCATACGGGTATGGGTATGGGGTCAAGGGCGTCTGTGCCATTGATCTGTATAGACGGTCGGGAGTCGGTGAAAATTGACAGAAATTGACCTTCGACTTGTGATGACGAAGGAACTTGAGTTGCTTTTTGTTTTGTATATGCCATATCTGAAAATTAGTTAAGTATAAGGTGATAAACGTAAAGAAATTTGAATGTATTTCTACCCTCAGTGCTATATGAAGGATACAGCGCGAAACCAAGAAACAATATAAAAAATAGATTTAATTCACCCAATTTAATATCAGCAATATACATACCACAATATCGCCGGTATCCAAGCCCATAGCTAGTATATTGCCGTCATCGGTCAAAGCACACGATCGTATCTTGAAATTCAGTGTATATTCTTGTATTAAATCTAAATAAGCACGCTCGGAGGTCTTTAATTCGAAACTCTGAAAATTAATGTTTTTGAAAAAAAATGTAATTCTATATATTCTAAAAGTGTACAGTTCACTTTTTTGTATAGTACACACCTAGAGTGTCTATAACTTAAAGCCAATGATGAACATGACAACCGTCGCAGTTACAGTCGCAAAGGCCTCAAATTTATTTGAGTATTTTTTTTAAATTTATTTTATTTAGCAAAACAAAACAAAAACTTACCTGAAAAGATTTACTAAATTCATCACATATGACTAAAACATTGTTTTGGAACGCTGTACACGTTATGCACACATCCATTTGTCTAGCATTCAAGACGGTGGTCAAATTTAACTTTTCATCCCACAATTTGATGGTTGCGTTAGATTTTATAGTAATAAGTCCTAAATTAGGTATCCAAAAGCAATCAACTAAGTTACTCGCTTCACAGAGATTTTTTTTATCACAGTTCTTAAATAAACGTTCTTTTGAACTTATGCTGGAATCGCTTTCTGAACTGTGTATCTCCGACTGAGAAGATTTCTTTTTAAATCCTGAAAATACATTTAAAAATTGATGATTTTGAGCTTTTGCTTTAAAAAAATAGTAGTTTTGAAATTTAAATAAGACAAATAATTTAATATATTATTATTGTTATTTGATTATTTGACACGTAATCTCGCATAAAGTAGGATTGGTAAAAGGAACCTAGTGGTAGAACTCAACGTTCACCTTATCTTCTCAGACAAGATAATAACAATCATGATCCCCTATGATGTTTATTTGAAAAAACAAATAAAGAAATGTAAGAAAAAAAATGAAATAACCTTGTATATCATTTAATATTTCCTGCGATCCTAGATTAGCATTACCACGTTCTAACATCTCCGGTTTCCATTCGCCATTTTCTTTCAACATGTACGCCATTAAACATCTATTTTTGCCGGCGACCATTAATAGATCAGAATTAACAAAATTCATGTAGACCACCGCACTATTTACATTTAATATGTCTTTCTGTTCTTTTGTTCGTATTGTGGTTTTTTTTACGATTCCACTTTTTAGTCCATATATAATGTAGTGGTTGCACGGCGATATCTTAACTTTTGTTATATGATCGTCTGAATTTGATTGTATTTCTGTTATGAGTTTTCTACCACGCATTACCTGTAAAAAGATATTAATTTATATTTAAGCAATAATTCAAATATTAATCTAAATAAAATAAAATTAACAACAAATTAGCCAAAGGTATGTAGGGGTATTGCATATTCATTAATATTGTTCATAAACAACTACGTCTTATTAACATCGCCACGCTGCCATAGCCCACAGATAAAAAAATGAATATTAACATAAACCATGTGTGATACACGAAAAATATGATTTATCATACTGCAACCTGACTTTGTAATGATGAAGAACAGTAAACAATGTTACTAAACAGAAAAAATGTAATATAAAATACCTTAACATTATTCCTATCATCGACAATCGCCAACAACGGTTGCGCCACACACTCTACATTACCATTCGTGATTCCTCTCAAATTCAACGGTTTTAACGAATGTCTGTCTAAGCTCATCGTGGCTCTCATTACATTTCTTTTTTCTTTTGTTTTCATATTAACAAATGATTGGTGTCGTTTAGGTGTCGATGGCGTACTTTGTATATCAGTTGTTAGAGTTACAGTGCTTGGCGTAGGTGTGGGTGGATAGAGTGCATTTACGAAGCTAGCATCGAATTTCGAAGTTAAACGAACTTTGCTGTGGAAAATGGTGGATTAATATATATTTTTAAAATACTTTTCTAATAGTGTAACTATACTTTTAAAGTATTAGAAATGGTGGATTATTAACTTTATTTGTAATTGGTTATTATTAATAACAAAGGTATATTATAGTTGAATTCACACCATGATTTCAATGTGTTAACCATTTAATAATTTCCTATTCTATTCTATATTCTATTCACGAAGGCATAAGATAAATAGGTAAGCAAATCAAAAATGTTTTTTTTATTGGTCACGATTGATAGAGTTTAATAATATTAAGTAAAAAAAATATGTATGGTTTTATGGATATAAATAATACTATTGAACGATGTCTATAGATAGAACTTATACTTGATAATAATTATGATTTAAATTTATCGAATTCATCGATGATGAAATTATTTTTATAATTATATTTTCTAATTTTATATGCACATGCACAATATTCAATTTAACAAAAAAATTTATGAAAAAGAAAATTTTGTTATATTGATTTTTTTATATTTTAAAATATGAGTAAACCTGGACCAAATTAAATAGAAATTAAAAAATGTCAAAAGTTTTAGAATCAGTATTTGTTTATCTCATGCCAAAATTAATAGAGTATAGTATTCATCTAAATATTATATACAAAATGCTCTAATGAGTGTTAACATAAAAATGCCTACTGTCAATTTTTGTGCGTCCTCTACATTTAGCAGAACATGAAAAATATTCAGTAAGGTCGATGAGTCGTGGCCGCCTTTAAGTTAGCTATAGAACCAAATATGCGCAATTGACTTAAGATTTGTTTATTCTCCTAAGGAACGTCTAAATTTAGGGCGACCACGGCCCGTACTATACTACAATTGACCTACAAATATATTATTGAACCATAACGAATTAACATTAAAATTGTTCCATACAATAGAAACATATACATATAAATAGATTTATAATACTTTACCCATTATCCCTTTGTCTGTTGATAGTGGCATAAGCATCCAAATACCAAACTTTGGCACTATTTTCCGCATCATCTGTTCCAGTAAGGAGTACATCCGGACCAGCTTCCAGTTCATCCCATGATATTTCACTTACTGACATCGACACTACATTACTGAAACGTTCCCTCGTATTTATTTATATGCAGTTACATAAAAAAACAGTAAGATTTGTCGTCTCGGGGAAATATAATATTTTCGGTTTAGATTCCTTCGTCTTCAAGTGCCGCAACTCAACACGTATTGTCGTGAAAGCTGGTGGGCGAGGCGAGTTTTTCGCTTTCCGTTGGAGTCTTTGAACTCCTTTGAACTTGTCTTTGACTTTAGTAAGCTGTGTTTTCAAAGCCAGAAAATAAAAATAAATCCTCCAAGCAAGATTTGAACCCACAACCGTTTAATTTTTAGTCAGACTCTATTTCATGTATCTAATTTCAAACACCATTTCCACTTCATTTATTCATTGACAAAATGAAATAGTACACTATTACATATTATAAAAAAAAGCTTACCCTCTCCTATTTTCCATGTCCAGTACACGAATATAAGTTTTCAAATCAACACAAATAACTCTACTATCGTTAGTAGATATAAACAACAAAGAACCAGATTTATTTACTGCTATAGAAATAAAACTAATATTATCTTTGACGGCACCACTCGTTATAATCTCTTTACATTCACGATCACTACAGTCTTTGTTGAATCTGCGTAGCATTTTGTACTCGTATTGCATTACTTGTTTCTCTTTCAGTGTTATTACTTTATTTGTGCCTGGAAATATAATATTAAGATTTTTGATCATAACATTTTTTAGGCTTCATGAACATTTTTAAGGTTATTCCAAATTCAAAAAACAATACTTTATACAAAACAAAAAAATTGTAACAACTTATAAAGATGACGTAGCTTTATGAATAAGTACGGACGCTCAGAGCGCTCGGACTCCAAGCCGCGGGATCATATCCTGTTACGTAAAAAAATTATACGTACGTTGTCTATAAGATATAAGGTCATCGCGACGCAGAGGCACAGCGTTTAAGAAATAAATCAACCCTCCCTTTCCCTCTCTCTTTTCAAGTAATAAAATAAAGCGCAACATTCAAGTTCCGCCATTCGCCATTTTCTACCCTTGTATTCCCTCTTCCTACCCATATATATGCGAGAAAAAAGAAAAAGAAACATATAATACCCACCTGGCACAATAACGATATCTAAAACACCTCCCGTATCATCAAAGCAATGTTTCTCCCCCGTTTTCAAGTTCAATATATCCAAACTCTTATTAGTAGCAACCAACACTGTATTCTCAGAATTGCTAGGAACACAACATGATATCTGTATATCTTTATAGCTTTCACTAAGACAATACTTTATATCGCCGTTTGTATTATAAACGTAAATTACATGCAAAGTGTGTGTTATTAAAGTTTCATCGTGATTGGACCAGCGGCAGTTGATGAATGGCATGTTGGACAATGAAATCGTTACGTTGCTTGGAAAATTATTATTGAGGGCTTCTTCTGCTTCTGTAAACATTTTTTTATTGATAAGAATCTGAATTCCAAAAAAAACAGCCAAGTCCTCCAATAGTAGACTGTAGCGACTATTCTTTACCAATTTTACCATTTTGTACCATTGATCTAAACGGCAAATATATCTTATAAAAAATAACAAACTCCTTTTCATACAATATGCAGCCATAACAAAGCATAAATGGTTGTATCTTTGATTGCGTTGGATTAGAATCTAATTTTTTTTGTGTAGTCCAAGGGACACTAGACCTGGATATTTAAAATTTATCCGATCTTGAGAAAAACAGTCTTAACAAAGTGATACTAAAAATGTTTCGCTTTTCTTTCGAGGTACGGAACCCTAAAAACATAGAATCTTACCTTCTTCTATAATCCCATCGCATTGTTGTATATCATCGACGTACCATATTCGTAAAACGCCATTTTCATCTAATGCAGCTATGAAGGGCAAGTTTGAGGGACACGCGCCAACCCAATGTATGGGGGAAGTGCCGTGGAGTTCTTTCTTGAGTTTGTTTGTTGATATGTGGAATAACTATAAGGATTTTTTTTTTAAATTGAATTTTGTTACTTTAACGTAATGAACATAAAAATGGTTAAATTACATAAAGATATTTTTTTAATATTTTTATATACATACATCTTTTTTACTTTTAAGTCATAATATTAAATAATAATTTTGGATTTTCTAAATATCCAATCATAAAATAACAATGATTTCATTTTATGACTTGATAATGCACTTTCAAATTTATGATTTTAATGGATTTATTTAACTATATAAGGGTTTTTTTTATTTTTTACTTAAATCTGAATACAAATGATAAATATATTAATAAATAATATAATAATAAGTAATAACATGTATACCTTAATCATGCCAGTCTTTGTACCAATTAACACGTAATCACCCAGGAAACACACAGATTTTATAGGTTCCTTGACATCTATTGTTGAATACCTCATTTCATCCACATTTTGTTCGTGTCTGAAACATAAATAAGAAGTTAAAAAGCAAATCGGAACAGGGTGATGTGTAAATGTTATATTTTTTACCTTCACCTTGTATCCCGCATATAGCAGGGTAAGCAAAGGAAACTTAACGTTAAGTCACTCCGTTTCCACGCGCCAATCTCATCTTGATTTTGAGAGAGAAGTGTTGTTTTGTTTTTTTACCATAACAAGGAAGTAAAAATAATTTATTTCCTCAAGTGTGAATCAAACTCACAACCATCGGCGTTTACAGTCAGACACTGAGCTGCTGTGCCACAAAGGCCTTGCCAACTCATGTTGAAATATTTTATATTTATAATGGAGATATTATTGCGGTTTATTAAAAGCTTCGCTGTAAGTCCTATCAGTATTTCTTCATATATTTGTACACAGATATCACTCCAGGTTAATAATTTGTTTCTCCACTGGTTCCACAAAACAAATAAAAATAAAAAAAATAGCATATAAATAAATTATATACTTACAAAAACTCAAAATACAGTTCATTTTGACAACACCTGTCTTGTGCTATTTCCCACGCTTTCATATAAAGTATGCCTTTGGACTCGTTCTGCAGTATGCTCTGTACTATATCTGTACACGGATATCTATATAAATCGATACCATGCGTACTTAAATATTCCTTTATATTGTATAGTAAAGCTTTATCTATATCCTGGAAATTTTAATGAGAATATTATATTAAATAGATGTTTAGTCAAAAAGTATGGAACGGTCGACGAGTTGTGGCCACTCTGATGTAAGCCGTTGATGGCCGATTAGATTTAATTTTTGGATTTTCTATTAATTACTTCCTTCGCGAGTGTATAATGCGCAAAAGCTCAGAAAGCCTAATTTCAAGGCGGCCACGACATATGTTGATATGTCGTTGTATACTGTAGATGGGATATATTAAAAATGTGTTTTTCTATCTTATTTTTCCATTTTTCACTTTCTGTATACAGAATGAAATAAAAAAAACAAAATATGCTCAATTATAACCATCGTAGTGAACTTATACAATTGTGGGTTCAGTTCTCAATTGGTAAAATAAATAAGAGACGTTGAGTTCCCCCACAAAACAATTCGAAATGTCTCTAAAATTGGGCGTTATTGGCCATGGAGTCTCTTAACACTAGGTTCCCTATATATGGGATACAGTGTGAAACAAAAAAAAATACTCACATCATTCACAATATAATTCTCATATTTCTGCAAATCCAATATGACATCGGCCGGACCCGTCAGCCTAACTTTATTGCCCAAGAATTTCAAATTCAAATACAACTTGTGAAATAGACTCCACATATTATTTAAATTTTTAGTATGGCCCAAGTGATATCCCACATACAAAGCTATATACCCATCATCCTCAATCTGTATGGGGTAATTATTTACACCATACTTGTAACTGGTTAGTAGGTCGCCATGTAGTTTCTTCATGTCATCTTCATTAGAGCTAGTTCTCAAATAACCCATAATTAAATCGTGTATTTCATATGTATAATCATGTTTGTCCTCGTCGTAGAAGACTATTATAAGCGATTTGCTTCGTAATTGTTGTATTATGGTTTCAATTTCAATGGTCGTTTTGTTCCATAGCTTGCTGAGCACGTTTGCAGACAGTTTAACATTGTCGGGTAATATTGCGAGCATTTTGAATAGTTTCAGCAAATCCGGCTTTAGGGAGTTTATACAGAATTCTATTGTTTTCATAGGATTTACGTCTGACCTTGAAAAATTGCTGTAAGAAGACATAAAACATCGTGAATATTGTTTACATTCTAATTATAAAATTATCAAAATAAGCTTCATATATTTGAATTGTTTATATATTTTAAAAAAATCTCATTAAGATTTTAAATTGTAAACAGTGAAATATAAAGAAAAACGAAGTTTTCAATTAATAGTATAATTACTTTTTGTTCAATATTATAATTTACCTAGAATAAAGTAAACAATAAAACACTGCCCTTTAATAACATGGATACATGGCTCTGTTGCAACTATTAACAAAATTCTAAGAATAGTGCTTTATAAATTAAAAAAGTTAATAATGCTATATATTAATTATTTAGAAAACGTATAAAAATTTGAACGTAGCGGGACTCGAGCCCGCTGGTCGGTTTCCAGGAGGCGCGGGTTCGATTCCCGCTACGTTCAAATTTTTATACGTTTTCTAAATAAGTATTTTTCTTTCCTAAGTGTGGAATAACATTTTAAAATGTTTAAAAAAATGCTATATATTGCTTTATAAAAATTATATTAAAAGTCTGACAACCCTATCATGTTTATGCAGGGCAGCATCTTATGTAGACGCTATGGTTGTGGGTTCGGTCCTAAAACTGGTCAATGATTAACATTGCAAACTTCCGTCTATACTAAACATTAATAAAAAAATATAAAAGCGAACTTACAATATAAACTCCTTTTTCTCTAATTTATTTATATAATAATTCCAACGTCTGGTATCGTGGACCAACCGCTCTTTATTCTCCGCTAGTTCAGCACCAATCAACGCTATGTGAAACGGACTGCCTTTACATATTTCATGTAATTTTTTTGCTTGTCTTGGTAATTTTTTTTCTTCTAGCTCTAAACATGATGCGAATAAACTTAACGATTCTTCTTCAGAAAAATGATTTTCTATCTGAAAGTAAGAAAAGAATATTAATCATTATCGTTTAAAATTGGGACTGTTGTGGCGCAATGGAACAGCCTCTCAGCGTCAACAGGAAAGTTATAAGTTCGATTATCACTGGGTTATATATTTATATATTTAAAGTGTATACTTTGTTTTGCTCGGGTATAACTAACCGCGTCTTTGAGTTTTGTCACTCAACACAAGCAAGAATTAAATTTTTTGGGTCAAAATTGTATAGAAAAAGTATGGAAATAGTCATAAAGTAAAATGAGGTGCGGGCAGCCACTAGTAACATATAAAGCATGTGCAAATGGCCGTATTGTATAGTATAATGAAATATGTGGATTGTACACGTTATTTACAGAATAGTTATGAACCAACACCAAAAAAAAAACATTAATATCTTAATTCGAATGAATATTACCAAAAAATTATATAACATACAGAATTACTCACTTTAACAATTTGCGGATGAAAATTAGTAACAACATTATTATCACGCGTCGTCACCAATATTTTACAGCCAATGTCGAATCCTTCTACGCAAATTTTTTCATTTACTTCATCGAGAACTAGCAGGCCATCTTTCAATGGCTGTTCAGCGAAAAGTGATTTAAGTTTATCTTTTAGATCTTGCCAAGTTAAGTCGTAGTTCGATAAAGAGTCCGCGTTGGAACCAATACTGGACATGGAGATTGATGAGTTCATGTACGATGTGTTTAATGATGCCTTACGATATAATCTGAAAATGAATTTTATATGAAAATAAATTACTAATATTGTATGTGAAACGTAAGAAATAAACATATATATATAGTACAAAAATATTTCTAGTCTCGACATGGACAATTGAAAGATTAAAGGGGTTGAGGATGACAGAGTGACATTTTTGGTCAAGCTAGCAACAATTTTTACGAGACAATCTGTAGGTGTATGCAATAACAGAACTTCACAAAAACAAAAACCAGTGTACGATAACAATAAGTATGTAAATTATACATAAATATGTTTCATTATCAAATCCCAGCCTGTTTGAAATAAATAATTTAAATTATTTTTTAGTCGCTTTAATTATAAATAAACTGAACTTCCAATATATGTAAATATAAAGAGAAGGGAAATTAAAATATTAAATATACTTTCTATTGGAATCGAACCTACAATCTATCGCGTTTATAGTCGGTAGCTTTAGGAATAGAGAAAAATGTTTGAACTAATACAAAAAGATTATGGTTCATAGTATGTATTCATAATATAATCAATCATTCTGTTATAGTTAACAGAAAGTCTATTTGCTATTCAAGACCTTTTTTTTAAGATCCCATAAACACATTCGATGGCTGTCTAGAAAATATGCCGCATATTAATGTTAGATAATTTTGACATTCATATGACTTTTGTCAGTTATGTGATGTGAATGGCTGATTAAACTAATATTAGCTATGACGTATCATCTAAATTTTGTATTTAGTATTCAAAGATTCTTTGCTAAGAGATACTTAATTGTTGCAAAACATCATGTTATTATAATACTAGAGTATTATTCTATGTTCTCATACTATATACATATGTATATACATATTTATTATAGCTTAAAAGGTTACTTGTAAAGTAAAAACTTGTAAAGTAAGTTAATAGAGATATTATATGACGAAAATAGTATTAAATATAATGAAAAAACTAAAGTAGTATAGAAATTTAGCAATAGGTTATTATTTAAATAGGATAAATAAGAGTGTTGAGGCCAGTCGTGGCGCAGGGGCACAAAGTGCAACTATAAACACGACTGGTTGTAGCTTCGACACCCACTCGAAGAAATTAAATATTTATTTAAATTTATATTTCCATTTCTTAGCTCTGGTGGCAATCAACACGGAATGCCTCCAATTTTCGGCGGAAAGCGGAGAACGGAGTGTCTTAACACTAAGTTCCTCTGTGTACTTCCCTCGGTCTTGTTGCACTGAATCATTTAGCTCAAAAAAATTCATGACATGTAATATTACCAAAACCTCGCGTGGTTAGCACAATTACTCATAATATGTGAATTTGAAACTTACTTGTTCTGTTGAGCAATGACGTCGTCTACAGTCTTACAGTTCCCCAAATTGAGCCAGTACACAACACCATTGAAGTCCGAAGTGATCAGTTCAGAATTCGTTCGCAATACGCTAATAGCTAAAGTAGTTTTCCCACAGCCAGACATACCATGTAGGGCCAAAATATTATGTCGCGTCAATTGACGTAATTTTGATAACAATTGTTTTTCCTTGAGAAAAGAAAAAAAAATCTAATAGAAACCGAACATTTAAGTATTCCATCAAAAGTCATATATCATGCCGTAAAAGGCATGTATGTATCTAAATCGCATTTGGTATGAAAATAAATATAAGGTTAGCAACAATTTTCAAAAGTTGAAGTTTCTTATTCATATTTAAACAAAATTAAAAAAAAAACACATATATATTTATTAGTTATTTTTAATTATAAATTGCATATTTATAAATACGTTCGACTGACAGTAATACATTTCATAGTTTATAAAATATGCAAGATATGATGCATTTCACGTAGGGTTAATGACTCCATTACGCAGAAATGGATCCTTATAAAAACCTTTACATCTCGAAATAGTTGGCAGAAACATGACTAATCTACAAAACATGATTTAATTATCAACGTACGTTATTCCGTTATAAAAATATAATTATTTTGCAATTCTCAATAATATTTATTTGTAAAATATAATTACTTTGTATTTTTCACACCAAAATCGTGTTATAATGGAGAACAAAAAAATTGCGGAAAACTCCAATTATAAAGTCTTTTAAATTATGAATAAATAAAATTTTTAAATTATGAAAAAAATAAATATTTAAATTATGTAGTCAACCATTAATATTTTTGAATTTGTAAAATTCAAAAATATTAATGGTTGATGTAAATGTATGTGACATTATAATATTATCCCTTTTGATTCCAACCGAAAAGTATATACGGAGTATATCTATTCTTTACTTTCAAAAATACTCTTTAAAATAAATTGTTAGTAAATGGATCCTGTTCCACATTTCGTTAATAAGATGAATTAAATTGAATTGATGAATAACTGAGCACAAACATTGAAAATTTACGCTGAAACATTTGCAATTATAGAATAATGAATCTGAATACAAATACGAACGTCGAGACATGTCCTACTAAATGTAAATACATATATGTATGCCTAAGAAAAAAAGAAGTAAGACACATTTCTTAAATACATATAAAAATTGTAGAAAAAGTACATTGCTTTTCCAACTTACCAAAAGAGATCTCTTAACAAAATGATCAGGCAATCTCGGTACATCGCCTCTACTGAGGCTATCCTCAAAACTGCCCATATCGCTGTCGACAGTCAGCAGTTTCCATAGCCAGGCGTGGTTTTCCTCCAAAGTGTCTACAAATGTCTCATAAGCACTATTACTGCTTTGTGATATTAGTTTTAGAAGATACCTCGTTTTATATACTCTGTCAGCCTGAAACGATATAAATTTTCCTTATAAAATTAAAAGTTTTGCTTTATTTTGGTTTTCAAATTCCAAATGTGGCAAATTGCAAGTTACTAGTAAAAGTATATTTCGTTTCATAATTCATCTTACATTAGACTTAGATAATTGACCATATAATAAGAATTAAAGATTTCGTATAATAAACGTATCGATTAATTTTGGTTTCACTACCTACCTTGTCGAGATTCGCGATGTATTCAAAATCTTCGCTATTAATTGCCTGCTTAGCTAATAGATCATCTAAAATGTCCATAACATCAAGATCTTGGACGATTGCTTTGTGGTGTATCTGGAGCAATTTCCGGTTTTTACCAGCCATCGTATCTGATTGTAGGTCATCTGTAGGCAAATAAATAAATATAAATTTTCTTACATCATTTTTTTAAAAGATTAAGCATTGGCCAGTCGTGGCGCAGCGGTACGAGGTGTGACTGTAAAACCGACTGGTTGTGGGTTCGATCCCCACTGGAGGAGATGAAATAT
The DNA here is from genome assembly GCA_013421005.1 of Heliconius erato x Heliconius himera. Classification (NCBI taxonomy): domain Eukaryota; kingdom Metazoa; phylum Arthropoda; class Insecta; order Lepidoptera; family Nymphalidae; genus Heliconius; species Heliconius erato x Heliconius himera. The sequence goes on along the minus strand of JAATLQ010036679.1, from coordinate 6,636 downwards.
TGACTTAAATTTATATTTCCATTTCTTCTCTCTAGTGTCGAGGTTAAGCGTCGCGTTGAGTTCTGCCACTCAACACGCAATGCCTTCAGAATTCGGCAGAAAGTGGGGAATGAAGTGTCCTAACACTAGGTTCCCTCTGCCTACCCTGCAGTGTGCGGGATACATCGTGAAGCTGATTTTTTTTTATTAAGCATTGATTTAGGAAAAATGGCATTCAAGTTTACGTTAATGTTTGTTCATCATTATTTTAAATAGTAGGTACATGATTTTAGTTGTTTGAAGGCCATTAGTGATACACGAATAATTCGTTGACCGTCATAATAGAGGCGTCGTAATATACGAAAACTTTTTCTTACTTTTGAATGTTTATCTTCTGCCAATGGATTTTATAGTTATTCTTTCAATAGATATTTTAAACAGATGCGTATTTAAGTTGTTCTACAAACTTAAAAACGGCGCAAAGGAGGGTTATGTGTTTATATTCCTCGAATTTAACGTAGAACTGGCTGAGTGAAGTGTCCCACAGCCCAGATTGAATAAAAAAAAATAATTTAATGCAGAAAAATTGGAAGATGATTCTAAGCAACTTTCATAGTTTATTCTAAAGTAATCATTATTTTAATAGTATGAATTGCAATATGAATTTATGACCAAAATGGTATCATTTAATGTATCCCGTGCGGGAGAGGTTAATATGTAAAATTAGATCAATACTTACTAAAAAGTTTACTATTTATTGATACCTAAAAATATCATTATACTATTGATTTATTACAGAACGCTTTCAAAGATTTTGGCGTTAAGCACAATATTATATGAAATCGTAATGACAAGTGGCCAAGTCCAAGAATATATTTGATAAAATGATAGTAGTAAGAATTTATTGCATTTCTTGTAAGTCCGTGTAGAATATTTTTTTTATAAGTGTCAAAATTTATTCAGCCATACTGTTATATGGTAATGTTGATATACAATAAGTTTAATTTCTACGAAAGATGCGTATTCATACAAATACGTGCACCACATTGTATTATAATACCCTCATATATGACCTACAAGCTTAACATCAGCAAAACAGCTGATCAGTGTAAACCTGTTTTCGTTTAATGTCTTTGAGCGTATAAAGGAGTTAGGAGTTTCTATCCATGTACCATTACTTTAAATTAAAATAAAATTTGTCAATTGTAAAGAGATTATATATTTAGATACACACTGTAAGTTTTCTTTAAAAAAAATTAATACCACATAATAAAAATGTTGAATGGATAAATTTGTAACAGACTTAAAAAATAGTTAAACAAAAAAATTAAACAATAGAAGAAACAATTACGTAAGCTTAGAGTGATCTAGAAAATTCGTAGTAGGAGCTTTTGAAGTAATCTAAATTTTTCTGGCTTATAAGCCGAGTACCTAGGAAAAAAGGTAAATGGACAGGAATGAACAGGTAGAAACCAATTAGTTGTTAACTTGATGGCATCTATAAACCTTACAATACGAGTATGCGTTGATGCTCTATAAATTAATATATAAATTATGATAGGTAAGAGATACAACAAAATAACCTATTCAGGGCCATTGTACTACAATAATTTGATACTTTATTTCGAAGAAAACAATTATAAAAATAAATATTATGTAAAATACAAAGGATCATATTCATACGTAACTACTTACCATTGATGACGCTATAAGTATGTTTAATTTTTTTTGTCATATTTAAGTCATTTCATAGTACTTATTTACATGTCTACTATAGATGTAATATTTTTGTATACTAAAATCATATCGATATATGTTGGAATCTACTTAACGCATGATGCAATAGTTACGTAGGTATGGTCCTAATAAATTACACAAATTATATAAATACTAGACCAGTTGTGGCGCAGGGGCACAAAGTGTGATTGTAAAATCGACTGGTTGTGGATTCAATCTCCACTCGAGGATATGAAATATTTATTTACATTTATATTTTTATTTTAGAGCGAAGGCTCTGGTGTCGAGGCAAAGCGCGGCATCGAGTTCCGCCACTCAACACGCAATGCCTCTAGAACTCGGCCGAAAGTGGGGAACGGAGTGTCTTAACACAAGGTTCCCTCTGCCTACCCTGTGAGATACAGCGTGAAGCGGATTTTTTTATATACATAAATACAAAATTTGTATTACATATATTTTTATAGTTGTTTTCTTCAAATAACCTGTTATATAGTATACTTTTTTTTTAATGATTTCATATAATATATATATATATATATATATATATATATATATATATATATATATATATATATATATATATATATATATATTATATGAAATATATATATAATATATATATATTTCATATATATATTATATGAAATATATATATATTATATATATATATATAAATAGGAATGGAATTTTGTTAGTTGTTTTGAGTTGGAAGCCAGACCCTGACAAGAAAAGCCGGGACTGATGTGATGTAGAAGAAAAATAATCATATATCTTAAGGGTTGTACATGTATGTATAATATGCATCAAGTACCTGAATAAAAACGTTAAGCCCTATTTATTATCATAAAACATGATTTATTATATATAATAGAAAAATAAATAAAAAAAACAAATGCAATGAATAATAATAAATAAAAAAGGGGAAAAATATTTAATCAATTGCAATAATTATCTGACAAATATAATTTATCAAATTGCCATAATACGAATGGCATATTACTTCCGAAACCAATTAAGATTGCCTTTCAAGGGGTCATCAATAACAATAAGTAATTTACTGACTCACCTGATAACAAAATATAATATGAACTAACAAAATATAACATGTACCTTATAATAATAAATTATAGTGAAAAGGAAGTGAGATCTTGAAATCGTACGTCACAAAACACGCGATGAGAGCGCGAAGCTGATACTACTGTAAGCTATAAAGTCCAGAGCACACTATTGACACACAACTGAAACTAATGCTGCCTTACAAACAACTAATAGATATTTTGTGTGTATTCAAGTAAAGCAGTTTCCAATATAACCTTGCGGATTAGTGCCACCTACACGACAACGAGATGAATATACAAACCGAAATACGAGTATGAGTGTGTCATTGACCTTACATTGATTGTCAAGGTTGGCTTTAAAGTTGAATAATTAAGTAAACTCATATAGAATTTGATGTTAGAATGCAATTTTTTTTAACTATGTTCAATGGTTTAATCGCCATTTTAATAAATCAATTAATATACTTGATTGTTTCAGCTTATAGCTGTAAACAGACATTTATTCAGGGTCCCCTTGGGACCCAGACTCTGTGTGGTAAGATGGTTATTGAGGATATATAATTTGAAATAAATATGATTAGGTGTCAACTGATTTGTATAGTCAACCATAGAAAATGTAAATAGAAATAAATGAAAATAACATTTTATGTTCAATTTTATGGTAGTGCATATTATATGATTCTAGCATGTAATTAATTTACTTATTTTATATTTGGTAAAAAAATATAATTAAAATAAACTAAATATCAAGTAAGAATAACTAATAATAAAAGAATTCTTATTATATAAGCAAGTGGTTTTTATCATGAATATAAATAATGAAATATAATGCAGGACAAGCAGGAAGATGACAGTGTTGAGGCACTCTGTTCTCAATTTATTGCTCAGATTCAAAACATTGCATGGTGAGTGGCAGACTTTAATGCTGCGCTTTTTCTTGCCACAGTTAGGAAGCGAAAATTATTGATTCCCCTGAGTAGAGACAAAAGCCCTGCATTTACACTCAGATGCTATCCAACTGCACTATAATAGATGAACTACATTTAATTTAAGATAATCTTATTAATATTTTTAATTATTTTAACTCCTTATTACAAATACAAATACATGAATTTCCTAATGGCACCTGTATTTAGTTTACTAGGCCAAGGGTGCTTTATCATGATTTGAACTAACATAAGTAATTTAGGATGGGTATTGATACATGTGGGAAAACTTTGTGGTCACATGATAAGTGTCTTGATAATAATGTATGTGGAGGCAAATTGTTTGTAATTATATATATATATATATATATATATATATATATATATATATATATATATATATATATATATATATATATATATATATATATATATATATATATATATATATATAATATATAAATAAATTATATTATATTATAATTATTTGAAGTCACAACGTAGTTTCAATTTGTTTTTTTGTATAAATGTCCAATATAGGTATAAATAAAATATATACTTAGAAATAATGATGAAAAGTATATTAACAAACTTAAATAATAAAGGAAAATCGAGACACTCATTAAACTTACACTTGGGTCACAAGCCTAAGATATTGTTCACCATCCACACCATGCCCTCTTGGAATGGTGTGGATGGCGAACAGGGTATCATAGTCACATTATCAGGTAGATTCAACACACCCTGTAGAGAATTCATATAATGCTAAGTAGTATCTTCCCTACTTATAAATTATAATTTTTATGGTCGAGGGGCACAATAAGGATATTTGGTAAAGATTAATAATATAAAATTATGTAGAATTATTAGTATTAGTATTTTTTTTTTTAGCTTGGCATTAGAGTACAAAGCAGCAGAATGCAGAAAGGGTTGAAATTATATTGTATTTTATCTTGTTACCAGAGTGAGGAAATGAAACAATTCATTCTTCTGAGTGTGAATGGCACCCACAATCTTTGCGTTTACGGACAGACTTTGTACTGATGTGCCACATTATCCTTCTTAGTTTCTGTCTACACATAAATAATAAGTAACTAACAATTATCTAGTATTATTTGACATTATTTAATGTTTCATTATATCTACGAAAATGAAAAGATATGTAAATATTTTTAAAAATGTAATATACATGCAAAACTACTAACAAAAAATTAAATTTGTTTTGAGAGTAGTTACAAAACATATTGAACTATTACAAGTTAGAATGCACCTAAAATATTAAATATTAATTTCCATTTCATTTGAATCGAAAGTGGGGATACCACTACCACTTTCATGTGACTCATATACTACTGTTATTATATCTGAGAGTAAAAAAGCATTATTTAGTGTAACCAATTTCAGTTAAATAATATCCTGATTATATTTAACATTAATTAATAAACAAATATCCAAAAGTAGTTTCATATAATAGTAAAATATATATTTGCTGTAAATAATACATGTATTTATCAGATTTCATCATTTCAAATATGATAAATAAGACAGTAAATACACTCTATTTTATTTTGAACTTTTAATATAAAACTTTAAGTTAAAAAATATAAACTATTATGAAAAAATATTATGGTTTTTGTTTAGTCTTAATTTGATGTTAAATAAAAAGTTAAGAATATGTACCTGCATAAAAAATAAAATCTAATTCTAATGTTATTATTACTATAAAAACAATGTTTGGTCTAAGTGAATAAGAAGAAAAATTAAGCATATGAATACTTACTCCTTTATGAAGGGATATTGTTATCGTGTCGTGGTACTTTTAATGGTAACCAATACCGAATGAGTTAATTACAAATTATTTTTAATTAAATCAGCGTCCTTTCTTCATAATTTGTTTCTAACGCAGTTCTAGCGATTAGCACCAAAATAACAAAGCAAACAAACACTGCACTACGACTAGTTTTAAGTATATCATCTATGGCACTTCGCGTTGCACTCGTCCGTTTGTTTTTGAGTGTTGCAACTTGCAAGCTGCAAGCAAAGAGTGATATATGCATTTAGTCATTTAAAACGTTTCCATTGGTTACGATATTTAAAATAGATCTGTGATTGGTCTGTAAAGGCTAGTGTCTGACTGTCAAATGATCACAGATAACGTATTAATAATAGGTTATTATCTTTGGATGTATCGATTCAAAAAAATGTTTAGAATTAATTTTAATAAATAATTATGTATATATCTTATTAAATAATAATTGCTAATTTAAAGTATCTAATAACGCTAAAATTAAACTGTTATGATAATAAAATAATGAATAACAATAAGTTCAGAGTTTAAAGAAAATAAAAAAAATATGACAATGAAATGATGATAGAATCAACTTAGATGGCACCACTGGGCAAAGGAATTGGACAATTGGAAAGGAAGTGGACATGCTTAAAAAGTGATATTATAATATAACTATTTTTAAATTTCATTTATATTATGACTAACAAGCATTTTGAATGCGGCGGTGAACAAAACATACAGTTGCTTACAAAATATATTAAAATCATATCAAAAGGTGCCTTGAGCAGTGGTTTATCTTAGAAATGAAAGAAGTAAGTTACATATCACTCTGTTCTTAGACTAATTCAACAAATTATAGGCTAGTAGATATAAACAAAATTAAAATAATTGATAGTACTAGTTTACAGACAGAACTTCGCAATTTATAATTCACATAAATATAAGGAGACAATGAGATGTTTAAAAATACATGTATTTTGATTGATTAAATATTTCATTTATAGAAAAATTAAAAATTATTACACATATTTCGATTTTTATATCTATTTTATAATTTACTTCTTAGGTACTTTTTCAAGCTATAAGAGCTTTTTAAGTTCTATTTCATTGTTAGTAAACAGGAAACTTGTTAGATGGCGTCATTTTT
>JAATLQ010036678.1:0-41565 GCA_013421005.1 Heliconius erato x Heliconius himera | reverse complement strand
ACCAGACGTTTCGAATGTCATTCTTTAGCCAGGGTCATACCAGCGCGATTGCTATATAATATTCGCAGGCAAAGTAATGCCTTGAGTTCATTCAAATGACGATAACTTTTTTTTTAATGAACCGATTTTGATGAACTAAACTTTAGTACTCAAGTTGAGTTAAAACAAAGCAATTGGTGAAATTTTCAAGTAAATCGGTTCAGTACTTTCAGAGAAAAATGCGGACAAAAATATGTCGATAGACAGACAGACAGACAAGAAATTCAAAAAAAATCTTTTTGCTTTCTATTATTCTTTTTAAGTGTCCCTCTATCCATTTCAGTCAAAATTACTAAATGTACAGACAAAATATTTTTACTGTCTTATTATATATAGAGATAAAGATTCTTTTCTGGTATGACAAGAGACGCGGCGTTTATTTCCGCCCCCCCCCCCAACACAAAATGTTACGAAATTGATATAATTTTTTTAATTTATATCAATAAATATTTATATCACTTCCTTCTTCTTTTGTCTCTTAACACTTTATTACTTTACCTAAAGTAATTTAGTCCTATTCTAAACATTGAAAGTGAAAAAAAAGTATTTCCGTAAAAAGATTTGGAAAATTAAAAAGATCTTGTGGAAAATGTCTACATAATCTGTAACGAGCTTCAGCTCGAGAACAGTTTGTGTTCACAACTTTTTCTATTTTCTTATTAGAATCTTCACAAACGACGTACTATCATGAAAATATATCGTGTTTTAATATAATATGTTTTATATGGTGCCGTATTTCAAAAGAAGAAAACGAATTTTTTATAGGATCACTTCATTGTCACTTCAAAGCGCGGAGATGAGTTCCGTCAGTCAACAAACAATGCCTCGAGAACTCGTCGAAAAATGAAGATCGGAAGCATTTTAATGGGAACCTAGTATCTTAAAACTAGGTCCCCAGGAACCCTCTGCTTACTTCTATGTGCGGTATACACGTGAAGCTACCGCCATAAAAAAACAAAAATATAATAAAAATAATTTCAATATTTTTACTGAAAGTTAAAAAAAAATCAAACAGAGTTTTTTTATAAAATATTTTATAAAGTAGAAAAAAAGTTTTGTAAAGAAACCAATTGATGTATTTTATCAAAGATCAATTTACCGTAAGAAAAAATAATTGAAAAAAAAAATAATATCAATTTTCAGAATACAATGACTTCCGCAACCGGAACGTTTCAAGTACAAAAATATTTTAATCTTTTTTTAACTTCACACTGTAACCCGTGTTACCCGTGTGTTAGGATAGGCAGATGGAACCTGGGAACCTAATGTTAAGATACTCCGTTCTCATTAAGACAGATCCGTTTCCCACTTTCTGCAGAATTCTGGAGAAATTTTGTGTTGAGCGGCAGAACTCAACGTTACCAGAGCGAGTAAATGGAAATATTATTTTCTCAAGGGAAAATCAAACTCACAACCTGTCACGTTGACAGTCGAACGCTTGCACCCCTGCGCCCCAACATGTCTTATAAAACTTTATAATATTTTACAAATTTCAACTAGTATATACTTCAACATAGTATACCAAAAATAGCCAAAAATAAAGACAAGGAAAACACTAACAAGTAGGGCGATCAAGTAAATATATAGTGGGGCCTGACGCCTGTAGCTATCGGTAGGCGATAAACAATACTACACTAACGAGCAGGCAGCGAGCGCAAGTTATTCATACATCATATCTTACCCCAATTATAGTTTGGTGGAATCTGTACTCTTTTGGACAAAGTGCGATCGATTTTGTCCACAAATTTTCTATTTCTTAGTCTAGATTTACTCCATTTTTACAATTAACAGACTTAAAAAAAATATCAATTTGACCTGTGCGTTGACCTGACCTGACCTGACCAGTTTACGTACTTGTACGTAATATTATCCGAATTAGATAATATTGACCGTGATAATCTTTTTAGGCTTCCAAGTGTGTGCTAAAGTTTGTAAGTGTATGTCTATAATTCACATATATTTAAAATATTTTTGTACTATCATTATACTGTCATTTTCCTCTCTGGTAAAGTAACAGCACGTGGTAAATACATAAAGACAATTGTCTATATAATAATATTTTAATATATTCTGTCAAGAACTACAAATATTACAGCAAACAACATTCTCAAAGGTGTAAAACTCGATGCTTTAGATATCCTGCGCATGCGCAGCTCGGCCTCCATGTCTTGGATAGTGGCGTTGATCACGTCAGTGTACTGGTAGAGGGAGGTGAAGACACTTGTCGCCCCTACGGGGGGAGTCTCGCCGCCGCGGGCACATTCTACCGGACCCATTGATGTTACACCCACCTTACAAGGGCATAATGGAAGTTAAGAATACACACAACATTCTTATTTACAACAGTGAACTTATTTCTAGAATTTTTTTAAAAAGTAATTAAAAATTAAATATCAAGAAATTTAAAAAGTAATTAAAAATTAAATATCAAGAAATTTAAATTGCACATTACGAAGGAGACGTACAGATCTTAGTATAAAAAACTGGACCTCATTGAAACAAGTATTTAATTGTAGGTTTGACAGCTATAGGCTACTTACTTACTTCCTAATCAGTAGGTACCTATTTAAAATATTAGGTTTTGACTTTTGCAAGTTTGCGATCTATTTTGCCATGTCCAATAAAAAACCGAGTGATTTATATAGTTAAAACGAGCTGAAAATTTTTTAAATGTTTTTGAACGTAAAAATATAAGCACATATTTTTTATGGTGATGGCTATGGTAATTTAATCTACTCATCATGTTATTGCCTATCACAATATAAACATAAATATAGGTAATAAATCTTCTATTTCTCTTCATCCATTTATCACGTGAAGGATATAAAACATTTTATTGTGATTTATTGTAATTTGTTCTGCCAACACAGGCGTACTTACCTTGCCCATTTAATAAAAACAATACATAAAAGATTTTTAGATAAAAAAGCGAACCTATTATGGGAGTGGGTCTCAATTGAATATTACCATATTCATTTGTATATTTAATGTATGAGTATGTCTGAACTGACTGACTGCCGAAATATTATATAAATATAATATATAGCGGGGAGGTCTTTACCTAACGCTATAAATAAACAATTAAACAAAAACACGTTACAATTTTCCAATAAAATCATGTCGGTAGTACAACATAGCTGAGAACAAGATGCTTAACACAAGAAACACGTAGATTACTTAAAAATATAAAATGTCATTGTGATCAACTCAGCGTGACGCAGTGGCAATACTTTTGACTGTAAAAGTTATGATTGCGGATTTCATTTCTAATTTCGGCGGAAAGTATGGAATGGAATGTCTTAATACCAAGATCATTCGTAAACGCAGAGTAGAATATACAGTAAAAAGCGTGACGTTGCATAGTAATCAAAAACACCAACCGGCATACCCCCATATAGTACAGGTCCACCCGAGTCTCCAGAGCACACCCCACGCGGTGCTGCAGCTGACGCTAAGCCGCACACACAGTAGAGCCAGTCGGACCTCTCACAACGAACTAGTCGGAGATCTGCTGAAAATAGCTCTTCCCCAAGCAAAGATCGTTCTGTGCGACCGAAACCTAACACCTAAAATATATAATTCATAATATAATTGTATATATACAAAGGCGAGTCCTGGCGCAAAGTGTGCTGGTAAACCGACTGGTTGTGGGTCTGTTCACCACTCGAGGAAATGAAATATTTATTTACCTTTATATTTTCAAGCTACATACAATACAAATGCTCATACAAATTCTTACGCGCTTAACTTAGCTTCACGCTGAATCTCTAACAGGGTAGCCAGAGGTATGGAGCGCCTAACGCTACTGCCTTTTCCCAGTTTTTGATAGTAAAATAACAACAAGTATGACAATGTCTAATACGTTCTACTGTAAAAGTATGAAATATAATAAATATAAAAGTATGAGATATAATATGTGTTATTCTTAAATATCTAACACTTAAGGAATTAGGCATTACAGCACATACTCATATGTCTTTCTTTTTTATATCATACACATACCTTTATATTAGTATTAAATAAGTCGAGTGGGTTATTCCTGCGCAGATTAGAGAACACCGCAATGGGAACCGATAGTTGTATCTCATCTTTTACCCGGACTAGACCCACGTCGTGGTGAAGGGTAGTCACATCTAAACCATTTCCATCATCACTTTGATGTACTTTATATCTGGAAAAGTAAATATTTTGAATATTCAGCATTTGGTATTGGTAGTGAAAATGAGAGAAATGGATCACAATTCTCTGCCACTGCACACATGCACATGCATGCACCATAATAACTATATACTAATATATAAAACTATCCAAATATATATTTAGCTGGGACGGTATTTTTATTACAAGCCATTTCGACCACCCGTTCGCATATCCATTTTTCATGTTCTGTCAGCATTTTTATAGAGCTATTTTATTAAATGTACCTATCAATTTTATCTCTATCTGTATATTATCTAAATTTAAGCTTTTTTTACTTAATTCACTCAAATTTATAATTGATGATTTCCATGACTATGTTAGATAATAGACGAAATTTTCAAAACGATGAAAAATAACTGACATGTAGGGAATCTCAACGAGACACACTTACTTAGGATGGCGGTATAAGTATTGAATGGCGGAAACATTTCCTTCATTGGACGCCGGTCTCCGCGTGTTGTATTTAACGTGTGCCAGCTTCGGGGTGACGCAGTGCGCCGCCGTCAGGACCCAATAATTAGTTAAGACAATCGCACTGCATCGCACCACGTAGTACCGGTCCAACAGTGCACAGACTGCAGGGAATTCGGCCAGCTCGATGGCAGACCCCCCAAAGACTCGTCTAGAACCCACTCCGCCAGGAGTACTTTCCACGTCCATGTTGCGGAAAAACTCGTGTTTCGTACCATTATGCACTTTTACTCCCACTTCGTTATCAGTCGTGTTTTGTACTGCATCAAACGTGCTATCTACGTACATAAGATCAGCGTTGGCTGTTTTGATAAAAAGAAATACTAAAATCCATGAAGTTTTCATTTTTCTTTATGTGTAATTTTGATTACTGATCATCTTAAAGAACTGTCAGAGTAATTTTAGCAGAATTTTGTTTGACAACATCAAATAGTCTTTTATTTTTGATTAGCTACAATAAAACCGCATTTTAATATTTTTGGTACTTTAATTATTACATTTTGCAAAAGAGAACCAGAATAAATTCGAAAAATATTCTTTACACATATGTATATTAATGAACGTTTTACAATAATAATAATTTTATACGAAAAATGTACAAATTATTTTTATTTAAAATGAAAAATAACATCACAATAATAAAAAATATAAATTGAATTATGATTATTTCAGAATAAATGATATAACTGTGTATCTGACAACGATGTCTTTGTCTTTTGCAGATGAGCGGGCGTGCGTGTGGTGGCGCAGTGCGCTAGGATGCGTCTCCTCCGCCCCGCGCGCTGGCGAAATGAACCGGTCGGCGCCCCTCGAGTGCGACACGGACGTGGGCGTGCCCGATTCCGACAAGCTGTTCCGGTTCGTGGTGCACGGAGTGCTCCTCAACGCGATAGGAGCCGGCGGTCTCCTCGGCAACGCGCTCTCCGTGCTCGTCCTGTCGCGCCCGCAGATGAGGTCCTCCATCAACTGCCTCCTCGTCGGGCTCGCTGGATGCGACACCGTGCTGATATTCACATCCATCATGCTGTTCGGTCTCACTGCAATATTCCCGTACAACGGGGCCCTCAGATACTATTACTACCACATATGTCCACACCTGACGCCGTACGCGTATCCGATAGCGAACGTGGCGCAAACGATGTCAGTGTACCTTACGCTCATTGTGACCATCGAGAGATGGGTAGCGGTGTGTCACCCGTTTCGGGCGAGGTCCCTCTGCACGTCATCACGAGCGCGCTGGTACGTTTTGGGGACAGCAACATTTGCATTGGCGTACAACACTCCGAAATTTTTCGAAGCAGAAGTTGTTCCAGTCGGCGATCCCGAACTGGGCGAAGTTATATACTGTGTGCGCGCCAACGTGGACTTCCGCACCGATAGATATGTGGCGGTCTACATACATTGGATGTACCTTGTGGTGATGTACATTGTACCGTTCTCGGCGCTGGCGGCACTCAACGCTTGTATAGTGCAACAAGTGCGTAAGGCACAGGCAGAGCGAGCGCGTCTGTCCCGAGTGCAGCGTCGCGAACTCGGTCTCGCCACCATGCTGCTCGTCGTCGTCCTCGTCTTCTTCCTCTGTAACCTGCTGCCGCTGGTCACGAACGCATTCGAAGTATTTCTTGGAGACGCGTTTGACAATTTGGATCCTCTCGTCAAAACGAGTAATCTCCTTGTAACAATAAACAGTAGTGTTAACTTCGTGATCTATGTCATTTTTGGAGAGAAGTTCAAGCGAGTGTTTTTAAAAATATTTTGCGCGGGAAGAGTGAGGCCGCGTGGTCTGCGGGATTCACCGGAGCACACGCGGGATGATTCGTTCGCTTCTTACGGAGAAAGGATGTCGCTACGTCTCGCCAGGAACGGTACCCTGCGTCGCTCGGAGATGAGGTCAGTGCGTCCCGGACGACCGCGGCGCGCCTCGCCCGCGCCCACCGTGTACTACCCCGCGCCCACACCCTCCACCGACATATCCCTCGCGTCCACTGACCCGCCGCCTTCCGCCGTGCGATGGAACGGCAACTCCCGACTTCATTTCTGACGGCGCGACTCATAGAGGCACCTCTATTGCTCACGCTAATTCGAACAATGTTGAAAAGTGATCACAATGAATAGTTTAGTTTGTAATGAAATAAAAGAAGCCTTCGGGCGACGAGTGAATTACCTCATGATAAGTTCCGAACAAAGCTACGAGCGATAGTCTTAGGAGTATTCTTGTAAATTATCAAATGTTGTATATTATTATAGTTGTACCTAAAATATATATTGTATGTACCGCTTTGTGTTGGGACTGACCAAAAACAACGATGCATTCTCATGTTCTTGTCTATTGTATATAGGATTGTAAATAAAATTTTAAATTTTTATAATAAGATAGGATAAGATATCCCGAGATTAGTCCCCGTGCTCAGGGAGGACGGCTGTGTAACATGATACGAGTATATGTAAAGATTTAGGATTAATATATAACATGTATGACATGGTTCTCCATTAAAGATTCTTTTAATGTATCGTATCGTTTACAAGATGTTGTTTTATTTTTCTCCTTTTATCTTCTTCAATGAACAGGCTTATGATGATTTATTGACGGTAATCCTTATTGAATAATAATTTCTTTTACTGTTGAAGCCGTCGTGGAGTAGCGACGCTGCGACTGACTGTAAAGATGACGATTGTGGGTTCGATTCCCATTGGATTATTGAATTATTTTCATTTCATCACTCTGGTAACAAGACAAGCGTGGCGTTAAAGTCCGCCACTAGGTACTCTTTATATATCCTGCTTGTGCGATATACAAAGTAAAGGTTTATCTATTAATTTAAACATTTACATGATGTATGTAAATTTTAGTTCGATTCAGCACACTCTAAATTAACTATTTGATATGACTAAGAGAATTCAACATATTTTAATAAATTACATGTAGAGGCATACTTCAACATAAAGGTGGGTAGGTATATGTATATTTGTGAAACTGATATTTCACAAGAAATTAAAAATTATTACTTGTTTCTAGAAAATATTTTTATTTTCAGCTGAAAAACCAAGGTAGGCGGAGGAAGACGAGTGTTTTAATAAAAATATTTCAAATAAAAATATTAAACACTTAATTTTCTGTAGTGAAAATCGAACCTACAACCTGTCGCGTTTACAGCCACACTTATGCCCCTGCGCCACCACTGTCCTCAATACATGTATAAAATATAGTACGAAAATAATCTTAATACAATTCTTAATTCATATTAAAAGGCTACACCACAAAAAAATAGCATCAACCCACCGGAAACACCAACGTACCGGAAACATCGCTCCAAATAGCAACCAAGTTGTTTATTTCAGTACATTATTGGTGAAACAACGTGCAATATGTGTAACCTATTGTACACGACTAATGGACGTTTATCGATAACGCCGATTGCCCTATTATCCCTCGCTCACCCCTTATCTCCCCTCATATATCTGCTACGCCCGCAGCATCCTTCCGTTCATCTTTTTTCTATAGGAACTGGGATTACAACCGAAATGTCCGTTAGGTTGAAATTAAGAAAATAATTGAAATGAAAACATATAATGATATTAAGTTAATATGTGAGGCCAGTCGTGGCGCAGCGGCACTAAGTGTGACTGTAAACCCAATTGGTTGAGGGTTCGATCCCCACTCGAGGAGATGAAATATTTACTTAAATTTATATTTCCACTTCTTCGCTCTGGTGTCGAGGCAAAAGCACGGCACTGAAGACACAAATGCCTCCAGATTTCGGCAGAAAGTGGGGAACGGAGTGTCTTAACACTAGGTTCCCTCTGCCTACCCTGCTGTGTGCGGGATACAGCGTGAAGCTGAAGTTAATTTGTGAGGCTTCAATGGTGCAGCGGAATAGCTTCTATCTGTATTTGTGATGGTTGTGAGTTCAATGGTCATTATTATTTTTGTTTATTTCTTGACTCTATCAACTCTTGACTATTTATTGTATGTACCGCGCATATAGCAAGGTAGGCATAGCTTTAAATACTCGTATAAATTATAAAATAAAATATATTTAAATTTTATCAGTATTATATTTTAAAGTTTATATGAGCTGAATAAAGTATGAAAATCAGGCGACGTTAGCTAATATAAATTATAAGTAAGGTACATATAAGTAAGACATACACAGTTCCTACTCTAGGGATGTAATGAAAATGGATTACATTTTTTTTTATTAAGATATACATTTAAATATATGAATATTAAATTGCTTTTTATAGTAATATTATATAACTCTACTAGTTTGATACCAGCGTTAGTTTGTTGACTGTATATGTGGAGATATAGGTTCAATTCCTACTTGGAAATATTATTTCTTTTCATTTCCTTGCTCGGGTAAGATGAAACGCGGCTTGAGGTGTTACCACCAGGTACCCTCTGCCTAATCTATTATAATAAATCTGTAGAAAAGCCGTTTCTGTACATTGAAAATAATTTAATAAAAAAAATTGTTAGGATGTTAAAGGATAATTAACAGAATCCATTTCCAACATTTTTGGAATTTTTGTCTGTTTTTCTGTTTGTCTGTTTGTTTGTTAGTCTGTTTGTCTGTTTATCTGTTTATCTGTTTATGTCAACACGTATCACGTAAAAAGTACACAATAAATTTAAGCAACTTTTATACATAAAAATTACAAGTAAATCAAAGTAACTTTTAGTGTTTATTTCATTGTAATCGCTTCATTCTATCAAAAGTAAAAAGTAAAGTAAGTATAAGTATTTAAGTTTTCAAGAAGTTTATATTTGAGATAGTAAAAAATCGATACAAGTAACGCTATCTATTGACAACAAATAGTAAGTACTAACGAATCTTGATAACGCAAAAAACATTCTGTGGAGTTAAACACTAATTACGACGGGAGGAATATTAATCATTTTAATACTTTAGCACAACATCGTTTTCGTTTAATATAATTTTATGTTAGGTGAAATTTAACATAAAAACAGGATTTTTAAACTGTCCTTAAATAAATGGCGCACCTAAATAGATGGTGCTTTGTTTAAAAAAAAATATAGTTTGGAAAGGTCACCGCTACACTCTATCAAAAAATAATGTACTTAAAGTTTTAAAGATATTTATATTTGAAAAAAAAAGAAACATACGCAATGATATCTATTGACTACATATGATAATAAAGTTTGATAACGCATATTGTTGAGTTATTATTTGCTAAACGTTAATTTCGTCGTGTAAGTGTAATCTATACTTATAATAAATTTAACATAAACATAGTAGTATTTTTCTAACAATGTTCGATTGGTTACAGTTCAATTGTAAGTCCAAAAGAATGACTTTAGAAACATCTTATTTATTTGACTGTTGATAAATTTACGTAATTTTAAACTACAGTTGATCATAGTATTAACTACAAAGTAAACTAAATTGAATTGTTGGTGAAGATTACCTTCGTAACAGTCTAGCTTAATTCGTAAATATTTAACACAGTGATAAAGAATGACTTAATATTCAAAGAAATATTTTGAATAGGTTCTTCAGTCCGTTCGTTCGTTTATGTTATTAATATTTTTATAAGAAACGTATAAAAAAATTAACTTTTGGGACCAACCTCTAAAAAATTGTGTCTCAAAAAAAAATGCTCTGACACTGTTTATAAAAATATCCCGCAGTATTATTTCATAACTTACAAGCGACACGTACCGACATTGCACTATTGCACCTGTATGTTGCAAGTATGTATGTGCCAAGGGTATTTTAGGGTACATACCTCAAAATTCTTATAAGATAACTTTGTTGTTTGACCGTCTGTCCGTCTGTCAAGACTATTTTGTACAAGATCGGTTAAAGGTTAGATACCTCAATGTTCAAGTCTATATTCCCTTAGAGCACAAAAAATCTATCTTCTAAATCATCGCAATCAAATGACGATGAAATATGAGAGTTTATGCTTCGTTTTTTGTAGCATTTTCTATCATAACTGTAAGGTACTTCCCGTTGATATACAATTACGAAATTTGTTAAGAAGTTAAAATTTACGGCACGTATAAAGGAAAATTCCAAAATTATTTTTCAAAAATTGAATACTTATTGTATTTGTGTCATAGAAAAGAACCATTAGGTACAAATTTTAATCTGTATTTAATTTAATACATAATGACAACTTAATTAGTTATTCTTTTGGTGTATCTCCATTCATGAAATTGGTACGAAACTCTCGGGGCATGAGTACGACTTGAAAAAGCCTAAAAACGTGCTTTCTATGTATATTCTGTATACCAATTATATATTTAACTAATAATATATGTACTTATTTAGAAACTGTATAAAAATTTGAACGTAGCGGGACTCGAACCCGCGTCTCCTGGAAACCGACCAGGCGCTCTGACCGCTAGCCATACGTTCTCATCGAGCTATTAATGTAGTTAGCATCTCTGTAGGGAGATTTTTACAAATTTCCGCTACCCAAAGATAATTACTAAGAATTATCGTTTGGCAAGAGAGAATACTATTTTTTAAATATTTTTAAACATTTTTTAAAGTGTTATTCAGAAAACGTCTTAATTAGAAAACGTATAAAAAAAATGAACGTAGCGGGACTCGAACCCGCGCCTCCAGGAAACCGATCAGGTTTCCAGGGATACAGCGTGAAGCTGATTTATTTTATTTTTAAAATAACAACATACACAAATACTGATGAGCTGGAGCAGTGCCTGGGACTTGCGACCACAGGAGTAGACTAAAGGGGGCTAAGGTCTTTAGAGTTAACTGACACTCGCCCTCACTGCTCCAGCCCAATGTGGCAAATTACCTCAAAGAAATATCTACCGCTTTTTATACAATTTTAGTTACAATATGGCTGCCTATTAAAGAACAATATTGCCATAGCATACTTGCTATGGCATTCTACAGATAAATATTAATTAAATGCAGTATACCTATTATCAACGGTAAATATATGAAGTTAACAGGCGGCCGTCCTGTTTGTCTCCCGGCCTCGGGGAATAGTCGTTGTCGTAGCTTTTTCTACGCCCACTGCTGGACATAGAGCACATTTTTCAATTCCCTCCTTCCGAAACTTTTATTCAATCATCAAACAATATTTTCAACGATATAACAGCAATCTATCTGTATTTTAATTACATTTTTATCTAAATATTTTTTTTTAATTCAATCGGCAAATTATTTGTGAAATTGCGTTAATTCAAACCTTACGGCTGATTTCGATACTTGGAATATGAATTGACTACTTAACATGATTATGCATTGCCTTTATGTTTAGCATACTGACTTGATTTTTTCACTATTATTTAAGTTAATTACGATTTCATTGTGTTTTTTTTAATTGAATGACTTTCTGATTTCTATCTTGATATTTTTGTGACAATTGCTCTTACCTCGCTGGTTCAGCGGCGATCGGCGTCACCGCGGTCAGCGGTGGCTTGCTAGCTGTGTAGACGACGCGCACCACTGCTTGTCGACTGCACGAGTCTTTTTAGGCGCACGTAGATTACGCTGCTACAGCTGCTATGGCCTCGAGTATAGTATCTGCCGCGGCGCCGCCGTCAGTCATTATACTCCATTTACGCCTCTCTGAGTCATCAGAGGCACTCCGCTGATTTGCCGTCTCGTCGCGTTTTTAACATAATTACAAAATAACATACGTATCAGTGAAATGTTAGTTGCACAGTTTTTAAATACTTTATTGTAGGGTAGACTACACAAAAAAAAAAGTACCGTCAATTTTGCAATCCGATATTTTTTATTGAGGGTACATATATCAACAAGTATTCCAGCAAAATCATGCATACAAAATCACGCGATAATCACAAAACAATCTCTGCCTAGCCAGCGTTACACGGTCAGAGAGTAGCACTAACCACACGTCTCACAGGCAACTTAGCCAGTGTAACCTTGAAATTAAAATTAAAATAAAAATTAAATTAGCTTCACGCTGTATCCCGCACACAGCAGGGTAGGCAGAGGGAACCTAGTGTTAAGACACTCCGTTCCCCACTTTCTGCCGAATTCTGGAGGCATTGCGTGTTGAGTGGCAGTACTCAACGCCGCGCTTAATCTCGACACCAGAGCAAAGAAATGGAAATATAAATTTAAGTAAATATTTCATCTCCTCGAGTGGGGATCGAACCCACAACCAGTCGGTTTTGCAGTCACACCTCGTGCCGCTGCGCCACGACCGGCCTAAAACGTTGAAATTGCTTGGCAATTTGTCTATCCGTTTATTAAAATAGTTTCAATATATAATTATTCTACGCGTCACATTATCAAGGAGTGGCCCTGACCGAATGTTTCATGAATCACGATTACATATGCGGCAAAAAAAAACGCTAAAGCAAATGCAAAAAGCAAAAATGTTAAATTCAAAAAGTTAAATTTTTCAGAGTCACATACCCACTTCTGAACTGTTGTCTTCTGTATTGGATGATGTGAAGAAAACTGCAGTTCGTATAAATTACTTTATTTAATTACATTCTAAAATAATAAAATACACAAATATTGATGAGCTTGGAGCAGTGCCTGGGACTTGCGATCACAGGAGTAGGCTAAAGGGGGCTAAGGCCTTTAGAGTTAACTGACACTCGCCCTCACTGCTTCAGCTCAATGTGGCAAATTACCTCAAAGAAATATCTACCGCTTTTTATATAATACAATTTTAGTTAAAATATGGCTGCCTATTAAAGAACAATGCTGCCATAGCATACTTGCTATGGTATAGAGATAATTAAAATGCAGAATATTATCAACGGTAAATATATCAAGTTAACAAAAATATGATTAAAATTTTATTTATGTTCCGAGATCCAATACACATATTTATTAATCATAAAACAAATTTTATCATCTTGGAAAAATCACTTCCGAGTAATCAAAAGTTGCGCTCAAAAGGAAACTTTTCATATAAACCGTAGAACTGCGACGGAGGCGAGACGATGGGGCCCTGAGGCTATTAACTGTTCAAACAACACTGTATGCAGTAAAATTATTCTTTATAAGCCTATTACTTCCAAACTTTCTTCAAAGTTGTAAAACGAAGTGGACGTATTAAATGATTAATGTATGCTGCTATAGGATTTGGCAGAAAATGATGAAAAAGAGGTATCTTAATGAGATAAGAAATGGCATAACACTAACTTCCCATTTCCTTCTGCTTACCCTGTTAAAGCTAGAAAAAAAGCTGTGAAGTTAGAAAAAAATATGTAAATCTACTTATAAATGTAAATCTAGTTTATTGTAATAGTTCACATTTCGCCTTCATTTTTCAGAGTGAGTGAGTGGTCTTTTACAAACTTGCATATTGAACGGATAAACTCACATTCGCATTGTGTTCAAGAAGCATCATTTATCAAATATTCCGCTTACTATTCACCGATAAATCACTTGTTTTCGACAATTTTATAAAATCATTTTTATTTTCTTTTTAATTTTTTTTTAGATACTTTAGAATGGAGAACGGAGTGTCTTAAAAATAGGTTCCCTCTGCCTACCCTGCTGTGTGAAGCTGATTTTGTTAAGATTCTATAAATTAATGGTTGTTTCTTTAAATAAATAATTACTTAAATATCATTTGCCTTATTTCGTATCAGTTTTAATTATATCTATTGCAATAGAAGGGCGCCGCGAAAGTCTCCGCCCTGGTTGTGCTAAAGCGGAATTGTGTACACTATGTTAGCAAATTACTTATAAATTTTACAATTTAAACACTTTTAGAATATTTTTTTTATTACGTAAATTGCTAGTATGATTGCTTAATTTATTGTTTTGCAATTTAAAAAAATAGTTTCTGGGAGCAATACATAGATTTTGATATCAAAGCGGACGCAGCTCATTAAATAAATAAATAAAATAAAAAATAAAAACAGCTTTATTCGCTTACATTTTTTAAAAGTTGAGTCGCTGAGTCTTCCCAGTGAGTAATCGAAGATACTTGTGTTCTCCGTTTGGTACATTTAAGCTTAAAAAATAATAAATAGGTATAGCAGAAGACAATAAAAAAGCTTGTATACTTATAACTGATAAAGAATGAACTAGCTGAATAAATAAATATTAAAAATTAGCTTCACGCTGTATCCCGCACACAGCAGAGTAGGCAGAGGGAATCTAGTGTTAAGACACTCCGTTCCCCACTTTCTGCCGAATTCTGGAGGCATTGCGTGTTGACTGGCAGAACTCAACGCCGCGCTTAACCTCGACACCAGAGCGAAGAAATGGAAATATAAATTTAAGTAAATATTTCATCTCCTCGAGTGGAGATCGAACCCACAACCAGTCGGTTTTGCAGTCACACCTCGTGCCACGACCGGCCTCTAAATAAATATTAAGGGGTAATATCATGAAGTGTTCTTTAGGTTTGGTGTTTTTTCTTCCTTATAATACAAGTAATGCTTTGGACAGTAAACAGGAATACTGTATGAAGTTTAAAAAATATTTAAACGTAGATGGTAGTAGATAAAGTGTATTTAATTTACATCATTGAAATATAATATAAAATTTCGAGGCGAGTCCAAACGAATGCTAATGGAACCTGGGACCGTAGTTGAGGCACTTCGTTCATATTAAGACACTTCCTTGCCTTCTTTCCGGCGAACTCTGGAGGGATTGCGTGTTGAGCTCGTTACCAGAGCCAGGAAATAAAAATATTAAATAATTAATTTCCTTGTGTGGAAATCGAACTCATAAACTGCCCATAGCTTTACTGTGTCATGACTAGCCTTAAATCAGTTTAATAAATAATCATTTTTAAATTTAATTTCGATGTCCGTCGTGGCGCAGTCCAAGTGTCTGTCGGCGATACGTTCTCATAAAGTTACGTCGAAATTCCTTTACGCTTGTTACAATTTATTTATGTTGTCCACATTCCGGTACAAATCTCCACTACCTAAAGATAATTGCTTACTAGATAGATGTGAAATAAATAAATATTTTTTTATTAAATACGACAATTTTTGCAAGAAAAATCTAATCAATTCCTAAAACACTTAAATTACGATTTATTTAATGCATAAGAGTATAGACAACCAAACTAAAATAATTAATCAATTTTATATCGTAGTAAGGTATGAATCTGAAATTAATATCAGAAATTAATGTCAAATATATTAATATCAGAGTTTACAGTTCCTTGGAGCACAGAAATTTAGCTTCTAATACAACGCAGTCAAAAGATATGCTCATATCGCTATAAATGCTCCATTTATGTACCGTTTTTGCTTCATTTTTATAGTTTACTTCCCGTAGACCTACCATTATGAAATTTAGAACAAAGTAATATCTTACAATACATATAAAGGAAAAAATCCGAAAAGTTTTCTTAGTTTTCTATTTGTAAATAAATTAATCAACTTAATGTTTAAGACAGACGGACAAATTACTTCAGTAAGTAGAACTCATGTCGAGTGATTAATTAAGAAAAAAGCTCATTTAAGCTTTGAAACGCAAAAAAGAGTTTAATTCTACTTCGACCTTTGAAGTGGCGACCGAAGCTTAATTTAGTTCTTTACATTTATTTTAATAACTTATAAGAAATTAAAGACATCAGCAATACACATTTTAGGTACAGACGTCTGCATTTATGAGCTAAAACTTTGATGGAAAAACACTCAGTTTCATATTAATTGTCATTAAAATAAAAATAGCAAATCTTACCTTTTTTGAATAATAATAACTTAATAGTTATATTCACAAATTGAAATAGATAAATCCTACTTAGTTTGTACTTCTTATATAAAGATTTAACAATATTGTAGTATTGCAATTAATTACAAACAGGCGCTCAAAAAAAAACAAAGTTTTAATTAAAACTATAAGTAGTTAAACAACGTCAGTTACTATAAAGAAAACCTGATTGGAGTCCTTTTAATTAGATCAACATTTTACTGAACAATGTCAAATGTATATTACTATGTAACAATTTTGTAATTTTGAGTTTACTTTTTTATAGATAACATAAAAAAACAAAAGAAAAACAAAAATAGTACAAAAATCCACGTTTTGATTAAATAACATTTAACTTTCTCACCGAAAAATGAATATGAACGGACGAATATGAACTTGGTAAAAACTATCAATTTTATGCCTTCCAGCTTCATTCTATAAAACAAATGCAATAAAAACTGAATTAAAATATCTTCGTCCTAAACCTGTTTTAAACAGTAGGTAGTGAGTGCGTCTATAAAATATTCTTTGGAAGCAATCAGTCTGGGACTATTACATTCTCATTAATTCAAGGGAAAGGTTTATCTTGAAGGTAATTGACGCCATCCCGCCAGCCTGGGGGTTTTATTAAGGCAGAAAGTAAATGAAGAAATACCCTTTTGTGGCCAACCGTTTCTCTTCATTGAGATCTCGAGCCAACGCAATTTAAGCTTCGAGATAAAAGGTGGCCTCCCCTAGGCATCGACATAAGCGCCTGTCAAGATAGTCGCCGCTATTTCATGTACTTTCCAATTTAGAGTGCAATCAATCTTTGCTTGTGTATATTATAATGTACAAAAAAATATATTTGTAATTATTTCTATCAACGATTTATAAGAAATTAATATTACAAAATTACTACACTACATACTTTATGTCGATTTGACGTCATGAAATTAAAATGTGAAACAAAATTATCTATACTATAATAAAAGAGAAAATAATTGTGTCTGTACATTAATTATATTTGCAAAAAAATATTAATAAAACATAAATCTACAATTTTAAAATTATTGGTCTGTTAATCTGTTTGTATAATACTTAGAATGAAGATATATTTTTTTCTATTAGACCTGGGCGAGGACTAGGCTATAGTTGATTTTGAAAACTGGCACACCTAATGTAGATTAATTATGGCCCAGTTTAACTATAATAAATAATTAAATGCGTCCTAAAGAATAATTATTCAACTTAATGAGCACCTTCCATTGACATATTAAACTTGAAGATCATTATGATAAAGTATCATAACGACCTAGACAAACTGTAAGAAATAATAAAATGGCGCCTTAGCTAAAGTTCTTTGATATATAAGCAATTTAAAATAAAAAAAAATAAATCAATCAGCTTCACGCTGTATCCCGCACACAGCAGGGTAGGCAGAGGGAACCTAGTGTTAAGATACTCCGTTCCCCACTTTCTGCCGAATTCTGGAGGCATTGCGTGTTGAGTGGCAGAATTCAACGCCGCGATAAGCAATTTTAATTGAAAAATAAAAATAATTGTTTATATTTTTAAGTGATAGATTTTTTTTATTTTTTTTATTTTATTTATTTTTAAGGGAAACATACAGTACATTAAATATATTCTAATAACACACAAATAAATACCAATCAAGTTTCCACAAACTACTTACTCATAAGTCTAAAGAACAACAATTTATGCACATACAAAAAACAAAAAATATTGAAATATTATCACATAATATTGTGTTTTATATCAACAAATTATTTTTAACTTAATCAAATTTAATGGTGAAAAGGAAAGAAACAGAACAAGTTCATAGCATAAAATATTTTCTATTTAAGCATTATTTTTTTCTTCGATCGATATTAAATACAAACTATTGAGTATTATAATTATACTTTAAAATTATGTATGTAATGTATGTGTATTCCTGTAATTTTATTCCATTTATGTCCTTAAAATAAAATAAAATGCTTACAGATTTTTATTTGTTATATTTGATTTATTGTAAGAAATACAATTTAATATATTTGCCACACACAAATTATTGCCAGAAACCACGGAATGAATGTCACCAATTTTGCAAATAATTGAAAACATAATGAGTTACGGTGTTACCAAATCCTTTTCATTTACTCAATATCTTGGGAAACATACGGAATGATAAAAGATAGATGTATTATTTTAATGTAATTTTAAAAGCATATTTTTTATACTGCAACGAAACGTAAATAATATTTTTATGAGTAAAAATATGTGCAATTAAAAATTTGTAAATATAATAATAAATAAAGTAGAAAATAGCAGAATAAAAATAAAAAAAACTCTACTTCTAAGATTAATATTTTCATAATTTCCAAAAAAATAAACGAAAGTGTGTAACTAGCCTAACCTGACATTAGTTGTTAAAGCAGCTTTAGATACTCTGTGCCGCGACCATAGACTATGCAACCCAACAACATATGAACATATTCGACATAGTGTCATATTTTACGCTTCGACTGGTGGTCGTATGTTTGTGCTTTCGTTTATCATCCTATTATTTTTATATTTTATTACCGCTATCACTATGGACGTGAGTGTTTGTAATATTTTGTATGAGTAACAGTTATGAATTATATAATGCTTTAAATATTTAAAAAAAACAGTCCGTGTGATCGACCGTTAAGAAATCTGAAGCCCGGTTTGGTTTCAGAAAAACGGCTGTGATTTGTGAGTGATTATAGTGTGAAATTCGTTACAAATACAATACGTGAATGATCTTTCAATTTAACCGCGTTTCATAGATCAGAACCGAGTGTTATTGTACTGTTTGATAAGGAGACAGATGGATATTTAATAGGTAAGAATGAAGTTATGCGAAGCATGGCGGATGGAATGCGCCGGTGTATGATGGCGAGCGGCGCCTATTGTTGATACTTGATCGCACGTAACAGTGAGAGCTTACTGGCTATCTGTTTGTTTGTAATTATTGAGTACGCACCACGGAGGCAGCGGAACAGTTAGCCGGACTGGCGACTGGCATGCCGTGCCCGCGGGGTCAACAACACTACGATTCAAAATAATATATCTATCACTTGTTAGAATCACTTTTTATCAGTTCTACGTTATAACTATAAAGAATAATGTTACAATGAAAAGTAATATTGGTTATAATGCTTCTGCTTTGTCAAAGATATTAGTTGTAGTAAGAACACTTTTTATTTATATATAAAATTTGTTTTATTTTTATTTTGAATCAATTACTATATTTCCATAAGTATTTTCAGCTTTTTATATTATATATTTTTAAATATTGCTAAGTTGATAATACCTAATGTGTGAAATGTGTTTTGTTTTTTCTTTGATTTAAGTTTTTGTTAAAATATTTGCTTAATGTATTGATTTTGTTTGCAATTGTTACATCAGTTGCTTACTGCCGGGCTGCCCTCAAGATGATGGTGGAAACCATTCTCGAGTCCTCTCAGGACTTTGGTGAGTCAAATGCTTTGCTTAATATTAAAAAATAATTATTATTTCTACTCTAAATGTAAGAATCTATCATTCACAATATATAAACAAGGCATATAAAACTAGAATATTGATTAATAAAATTGAATTGAATAGAATACTGGATAATAAGTAATAATATCATTATAATTATAATAAATCATAAAATATACTATTATTCTCTTGTCTTTGTTTAATTTTTAAATGATTTTCTTAAAATTTGATGGTGATCATAAATTTTGCTATTTTGAAATTTAAAAATTACTTGTAGAATCATTATTCATAAAGAGGGAGAAGTTAATAAAATATTACAGAATGAGGCTTTGAAAATATTAAATTAATGTTCCTAACATTTTGTTTATATATGTGGAGAAAAAATATTTTTAGTTGCCAAAAAAATAACACTCTTTACTTCATTACAACTTCCTTAAAGCTCATTTTTAATCTGAAAACAAAATAGAATCACTCTGAGCTAGATATATTGGGGCTATAGGAAATATTTTGAAGAAGTTGTCTTCAATTTAAATGTTTTTGTACAGTATTTTGGGTTTGTATATAAGTGAATTCTCGAGAAGCAGCTTAACAACTTTTCCCTTTTTGGTCCAAAAATCTTACAAACATACTTAGATTGGCAAAATATTTGCCTGTATTATGTAGGTTTTTTGTGCCCCATCAGTAAGTTTTTTTTTAACTTCCCTAATAGTTATGGCCCTGTGATTTTCATTTGCCAAGTCTGCCATTTATTTAAATATCAAAAACATGCAGCATACTCCGATTCCGATGATTCTTTTTTTACTGGAAAGAAACATTTCAAGGACAAAAATATTTTGTTTAACAATAATATAATAAAGAGTTTTTTACAATTTTGAAGTTGATGGCAATTAAAACAAACAGTAATTTGATATTGTAGTAAGGCTGTTGTAGCATTAGGTTGACATCAACTTCAATATTATAAAATCTTCCTTTAATATTATAAAATTTTTGTTTAACAAAATTAAAGTATAGTTTACTTTATGTTAAATAAATTATTTTTTTACTTTATTTATTTAACCACATTCTTAAACATGCCATCTCTGTTTTGGTTTGCCAATTCTCCTTTTAGAGTTTGGAATCCAGCTGGTAGAAGATTTCGCCCATGACTCGTTAGGCATGCGGCAGACCTGTCCGGCCCAGTCAAATTCAGCGTAGCGGCTTTAATACCCAGAGCTGTGCGCTAAGTGAGCACTGAGAGGATGCACACATCCATCAGTCGTTGTTTATGTCACAGGTCTCCTCCCAAATCACCCATAGACCAATAGCTCCTCTAGGCATTTCTCTTCGTCTTTCGACATCTTTGTCTTGTCAGCACAGAAAGGAAACTATTTGACCCAGGTAGATATATTCTTGGACATATTGCATCTCCTCTGAACCTACAGTCACCTTTTGCTGTCTGCTGTTGGTCATCAGCTTGGTCTTTGCCATCATATTCATTTTAAATTACCTCAGGATTTTTTTATTTTTTATTCAACTTGTGCAGATGAGTGTGTCTCCAAATCATTTACTATGTAGTAGTTTGTCAATTTTAAAACTCCATTCTTATTTTATCTAATACTTTGGATATGTTAATGTTTTTAGACTGCTTCGTAATTTGTTTTGTGCCTGCTATATGCAGAGGTATATTATATTATGTACCATAAAGCCTCATATTGTTTGGACTCAGGCATGTCTAACGGCTCCCTACCACAATGGAAGCGCGAGCTGTTGCAGCGCCGTGCGGCGCGCGCTCGTCCTCCCGCAGCACCCGCGCCCCCCGCGCCGCCCCCGCCTCCGCCCGCCACCGAGGACGACGAGGAGCTGCGCTACGGGCCCGGGATCGTGAAACGCCTCAAGTCCCGATACCTGAGCCTCGCGCTGAGGGAGGCCCCGCGCCGCCGCCCCTCCGTGCTGCGCCGCGCCGCCTCGCTCGAGCACCTGCTGGACGAGCGCCCGCCGCCCGCGCCCCGTCCACACGCCCGCCCCGCGCGCCCCGCCTCGCTCGCCGCGCCCTGCTACGCCGCGCTCGGGGCCGCGCCCCCGCCGCGCCGGGACTCCGTGAAGCGCGCGCGCTCCGTGGACGCCCTCAGCCGCCTCGACCGCGACGAGCCCCCGCAGGCGCCCCTGCAGCCGCCGCCGCAGCCGCCCCCGCCGCCGCCCTCGCCGCCGCCGCCCCGCACGGCGCGCCCGCCGCGCCGCCCCACGCCGCTGCTGCGCGAGGCCGAGCGCCCGCCGGCCGACGTGGTGCGCTCCACGCTGCGCAAGTTCGAGTCGGCCCCGCCGCGCCGCGCCGCGCCGGCCGCGCGCGTGTCCGCCGTGCTGCGCGGCCTGGAGGGGCTGCCGCGGAGCTCCACGCCGGAGCCGCGCGGGCGCTCGCCCAGCCCCGCCGCCGCCGACCTGTCCGCCATCGACGAGCCCGAGGGCGGCGCGGCGGCCGGCTGCGACAGCAAAGCGGTGTCGCGCGCCGCGCTGGACGGCATCGCGCGCGCCGGCTCGTCGGTGCGGTACTCGTTCGGCGCGGCGGCGCGCGGCTCGCACCTGCCGCCGCTGGCCGCCACCAACGCCGTGCTGCTGGGCCGCGCGCGCCGCGTGGGCGTCATCCGCCCCATGCCCGCCGCCCCCGTGCCCGCCTCGCCCGCCGCCGCCGACGAGACCGACGACAAGATGGAGGAGGCGCTGCGAATCCCATCTCCTGCGCCTCGTGAGGAAGTGTCCATCAAAAAAGACCCGCCACCTGCCGTAGTGGAGCCCATAGTGCATCCGCCTGAGACCATCCCTATTCCCCAGACAAATGGCAATGCGACGCCCTCAATATCTCCTCGCGAGGTGACCCCCGAGCCGGAGCCGAAGCCAACACAGCCGGAACCGCCAAAGAGCTCCGTGCCCAAGTTGGTGAACGGCCACTCGCCGCCCAAGTCCCGCATCGGCGCGGCGGGCATCGAGCGCGCGTGGACGGGCGCGCGCGCGGGGGGCGGGGGCGGGGGCCGTCCGCCGCCGCCCGCCTCCACGTCGGTGGTGTTCAACTTCTCCAACCGCAAGGAGGTGCCCGACTACATCGAGAACGACGGCATCATCCTGCGCGCCAACAGAAGGAATAGGTTCAAGGTCAGTACACTCTTACTTTTACACCTCCACTAACGTAACTTTGATGATAGAGGCGGATCATATATGATGATGTTAAATTCTGGCTAATTTCATTTTGATTATTTTCTAGATATTTAACTTTGCGAGTAGTACAAACAAATAATAGCGTCCAAACGTTACTTTAAACGCGACCACGAGGTATAATTGCGGTAAAAAGAGAAAAATGCCAAATTATATAAAACCTAGATACGCGCTCCAAAAATAACAATGGACAACAATTTATCATTCGGCACAAAACAATATGCAAACGAGTGCGGATTGCGCAACGAGTGGACCACGCGCGCGGCGCACCACATCCGACTGCCGCACGTGATACAATAAACATACATTTTACGGGTCAATTTCTCGTTCTCATTTCATTTATGGGTCAAATTCTCTCGCCTGCATCTCCGGTAATTCTTTGTATCAATACAATCGTTTTCTTAATAAATTTCGTAAATCAGCCTGTGGTAGGACGGCCTCTGTGTAGGACGACGATTGACCAGTTTTTTTTTCTATTAGATATATTAAGCGTAACATAGCGGAACCCGAAGCCCAATAAATATTGGTTAAACCAATAGAGCTTGCGCAATATAAAATATGCAAGTGTTTTGATCAAACGGTGAAAGTGCGGACCGTAAACGGTGGAACGTTTCGGATGCGTACTCGCACCGCGTTATGGCGACGCGACCGTCGAATCGATGCCACTCTCGATTTCCGCGATAGCCTCGAAAGTGCCGCCTTGAATGGTAACGAGATATCGATATTCCGAAAACATGTTATCTGTATTATGCAATAACTCGATTCTAGATATTTAAGTTGAGCACTACCTAATTTATGAGCTACGTAATAGATCAATCACAAATGTAATTTTCGTGGCAAATACTGCACTCTGTGTAAATATAGGTCTCAATGACAGAAAAAAAAGGCCAAAGTGGGCAAATGTTTATCTGTCCACACGAAGTATAATATTAGATCTCCAATTAAAAACTAAAAAACTAAACTAACTTCACGCTTTATCCCTAGCGGGGTAGTCAGAGAGAACGGAGCTCCAAACTCTACGGTCTCTACATACCTCTTTCGCCTCGTCCACTGTCATCAACCTCTTACACGCCCTCCGGGGGGTCCTCATGCTTTTTACGTGTGTATACTTATTCCTGTTTCCCTGAACTGATTCGATGAATTTAAACAAAATCTTTTCATAGCCAGATAAACCTATTTTTTTTTGTGTTTGCTAGAAACTTCAAAAATGAGAAGTCAATAATACTGCGAATAATCTTTGTCTTTTGTAAGATATTTTTTTCGACACCGTCACCGCCATAGAGCCTCGACGCCATAAAATTTCCCATTAAATAAATAATTAGTGTCCGGTGACCGTGCAACCTCTCTCACGGGCCCGTTGAACCGGAACGTTACGCTCGATCGCAATGTAATTACTAGCGTCGCCGCTACTGTCTTTGAACTTGACTGTACTCTTGTAGTGTTGCTTCAGTATTACCGGTTCTTTAATAAGTATTTACGATTTGTTTCCGTTTGATTGCTTATGGTTCTGTTGTTGGAGTTTGGGCAAATTCGGCGTTGAGTTCTGTCGATTCGATACGGAATTATTGTTTGTCCCAAAATAGTAATGTCTGAGTATCAAAAGCCGGACGGTATATTTATAAAATTTTGAAGAATAGCAACACTAGTCTGTTAATCATTATATATATTTTTTATTATTGTATGAGTTAGGTTTAAATCACAAAGATCACAAAATATTTTTATTGTACACAGTTTATGAGATCGAAGACATTACATATTAAATCAACTAAAAGACTACATAAAACTACTATAATTATTCTAAGCGGAATTTGTACCTGTAACCATTGTGTGCAACTATGCATGAACCGAATGCACCACGACGGCGTCTTTCAATATGCGTGTCTTATAATACTATACTAGGTACTTCAAATCATCCTCTTAAAAATCTCAACAGAATGGCTATTTAGAGCGGATGTCAGGTGCATCCGAGATCACTTTCTTTGTATTTTTTTACGTAAACCAACTGGTCTTTCTGGTTTTATATTATGGGCCGTACTTTGTCTCTGAGAGCACTTGCAAGAGTTATTACTGTGATGTTCAAGTTTAATTTTGTAGTAATTTTATCCGTAAGTACTTAAATGTATCCCGCACGCAGCAGCGGGTAGGCAGAGGGAACCTAGTGTTAAGACACTCCGTTCCCCACTTTCTGCCGAATTATGGAGGCATTGCGTTTTGATTGGCAGAACTCAACGCCGCGATTTGCCTCGATACCAGAGCGAAGAAATGGAAGTATCAATTTAAGTAAATATTTTATCTGCTCGAGTGGGGATCGAACTCACAACCAGTCGGTTTTACAGTCACACTTTGTGCCGCTGCGCCACGACTGGCCTCAATTTGTGTCTGTAGATCTACTATCTATTAATGATGTCTAACCTTTTTATTTTTAATTAAGCAATAATAAGTAACTTTTGTATGTATATGATAAGTTCTTTAGATCACATTCTTGCTCGGTAACACATACATTAAAAATAGTATTTATTCTTTTTTTAGTTTCATATTTCTAATAATACGATATTATTTAACATAATTGATTATAAAACATTCACGTAAAAGTACGTAGCGTAGCGCAACCGTCCAAAAACGATTCTAAAGAGGCGCGGGTTCGAATCCCGCCACGTTCAAAATACTCTCTCACCCACCACCACACAAAAGATCCGTTATAAAGTAGAGCAGTAGATCGATATTAATTTCACGCGTGATTCAGCTAAAGTCCTCTAAAGTGATATTGCGATATCATCGACGTATGCAAGAGATTAATGGCACACTGAACGACCATTATTACGCAAATAATTACCACTCGAGACGACGACTGCAGCGCACTCCGCTCTCCAATGTCGGTTCAAGGTGACACCACGATTATACACTACGGTATTGATGATGCATTTCATAATGCAGTGCATAAAATTTTACTTCTACACGCCATTCCCAAATAGAGGTTTACGATGGTCGTGAGTTCGATTTTTTGGAGGAATATTTATATTGCTAATATATTTATTTCCCTGATTTTAGGTTTATTAACTCTACTCACTTTGTCTCTTAATAAACAAAAAGTAGAGAAAGGATTACTGGTTCGGTCTGTAACACATTTAAGTGTCGTAGAAACAGTCTCTTTACACTAATTTGCCCCTGCCTGCGCTGCCGTATGCGGGATACAGCGTGAAACTAAAAAAAAGTTTTTTTTTTCTTTGAAACGTTTCATTATGAACGTGATATTCTATACACCAAACAAATTCCGCCTTCTCTTCAACTTCACAACCCCTAGTGCTTTAAAAAAATCAATTCTCAAAGTCAACCCCTAGTGTTTTATAGTTATGCTCGTCTGAAGTGACTCACGAGGGCGGTCTGTCGATCGCAAGTTGTTAACACGGTTATGGATTTTTACGTGGAAACGACTCATATCCGCTTATACAGCGCAATTATGTATTAATAAATGTTATTTTATTTGAATAAATATCACATTTCCTCATGTATGACATACTTTAATATTATATGTATATATTAAGTAGTATAAAATGTAATTTGATTTTAGTAGGGAGGAAGTGATAAATTACTCCGCTTTAAGCGTCGCTTATTTGTCTATTTTATTTGGACGAGCTGTATCAAAATATGTAATAAAATCTAAGAATTTGAATTTCAACCCCTTATATTAATTGTATTCTCATGAAACTTGGCAGTTATACGTAGTTCAGGTAACAATACAATATTATGGTATCAATGAGCTGGTGTGATGATGAAGCCAGGACATGAATGTTGGAACTCTTCAGAGGTTACTAGTAAACCACTCGAGTTTGGGCACATGTAATTTATAGCTTTGAGCAATATGTGGCACTTGTATCACTAAAATAAAAAAACCCGCTTTTTGTAGCCCGCTGTTTCGCATCACAGAAAACTGAAGCTTGGCATGTATGTGTTAGATTTACGTATATTTTTATAAATTAAAATGTCTTATTATTTCTTGACATGTTTCGGAATTCGAAGAGGATTCCCGAAATCCAATAAAAAAATCGAAATTTAGCCATTCGTTTACTAACTTATTGATCTTTGTAATAAAAAGATATTTAAAAGGTTAATTCATATTTACCTCTTGCGTCAAGTAAACGTTCTCTTTGTTTACAAGCATTACTAAGTCGCTGTGTTAAATTCCTCTATCCGTCTAACGCACCATAGAGATTTTCTTTTATATAATAGACAATACGTGTCTTTTAACAGCTTACTAATTACCATACGCAAAAAATACCAAGGCAGCTGAAGCTGCCTTAATAAAATATTAATAAAACCTTTTAAAGGATAGGCATAGGAAACATAGTGTTCCGACACTGCGTTCCCCACATTCGGTCCAATTTCTCGTCATTGCGTATTAAGGGACGGAACTCGCGTTAAGTCCCGTCACCTCCTGTGTGTATCTTGTTACCAGAACGAGGAAAAGAAAATAACTCTGGGCCTTTAGCGGGAATTGAACTCCCAACCCTCGCGGTCACAGTAAGACGCTGTACCGCTGCGTCGCGAAGTCCCTTTTTTAGCTTCCCGCTGTATCCCGCAATTAGCAGGATAGGCAAAGTGAACCTGGGAACCTGTGTTAAGACACTCTGTTCCTAACAGAATTATCTTACATTTCCGTTCTCCATTTTCCACCAAATTCTGGAAGCATTGCATGTCTAATGACAGAACTCCGCACCACACCGCGCCTCTTTGAAAAAGGGAAAGGTACACCCGGACACGACAGCATTAAATCAGATTTAACTAATCGTATCAATGGATTGGGGTCATCAGCAACGTCTAATTAAACAGATTCACACCTGCTCCGCCATTGCTGGTACCTATTGGGTAGAGCGAACGCCTCAAATGTCTTTTCGCGCCGCGGACCGTTACTCACTGGTCGCTGGTCGGTACCTACTAAATGAGTTAACCGCGCGCTCGGTCTGAACTAACGGCGTTTGTATTGGTTTAATCATTCTTGCTGCCATTGTAATTATGTTTCGAAATATATTTATTTATGTGAGTGATGCTTACATGGGCATGGAACAAGGCCTTAGTGCCTTAGTGGTCGTGGCGCACTGGCAAGGGCGTGCCATTAACCGCGACAGTTGTGGGCTCAGTTCCCAATCAGGGCAATGAAATATGTAAAATTTTCATATCTTCATTCTGGTAGTTATGAAAAGCGCGGAATTGAGTTCCGCCACATAACACGCAATGTCTCGAGAGTTCGGCGGAAAGTGTCAGAAATATCTTAAAGGGGTAATAGGTTTAGATTTTGAATCCCGTAATCAGATCAGGTCAGTGATACAATGTTGTTGTATTGTCACTAAAGCTATGGATAACTTCCTAGTTGCTGGGTGATGCTATAATACAGTTGAATCAAATTCAATTTCTTTGATTTTAATGAAAGACCTAATAAAAAGTATGTTTAAAATCCTTATATTTGAGGTTATTAAAGAATATGCAATTTAAAAAAAATACACTTTTTTTTATAAGTTAAACATAAAATAACATCTACTATCTATCTAGCTTTTAATGTTAAAAACAAGAACATCTAGATTTAATTTCAAAAAATTACTTGGTCTTAATATTTATACCGGAATAGAAAGTGGCACTGCCTTCTTTCATATACGTACCTACAACAATTTAACTGGCTTACATTTAAAATAATATAATTAATTTACAAAAAAAAATATTCCATGCATGCAGTATATGAATCTGCTACTGCTGGTGTTACACAAGAAAGAAAGCCAATACAATTTACTTGGATGATATGGATGTGACGTTTATTTCTAATGGAAATATAACAAAAATATTGTATTTATTCTTTGGATTTGATGGTGGAGCCCCCATAAGATTTGGTATTGAAATGGAGATATATATATATATATATATATATATATATATATATATATATATATATATATATATATATATATATATATATATATAACGATTAAGACGATTTATTTGACGATACAAAAGTGCTTATACGAGTTTATTTGAATAAAGAATATTTTGAATTTTTTTTTTTGAATATATATATATATATCATAAGTTCCGCTACTAAACCCCTCAATGTCTCGCAAATTTGGCGATGCGTGGAAAACGGAGTGTCTTAACACTAGCCTCTACCTTTCTTGCTGTATGCGGGATACAGCGTGAAGCTACATCATTAGTATTTTATAAGTGACGGGACATATCTCGCTACTCCACGTCACAGTTTTGACCGTATTCAATGCTCAAATATTTTTTTACTTCGCCAGCGCTAACTGTTGGTCTTAATTTAACAGCTGACCTAGTATAATAAGAAAATTTTCAATTAACCGCCTCGTGAGAAATGTGACCGACGTAATTAGCTACTTTACTAGGTTTTTTATTTTTTTTTAGTTATTTTGCACAGACCAATAATAATTTACTGTGAGATGGAGTGAAATGTGGAAATAAATAGCACAGTAGTTATTATGAGGTTGTGTAAAGGTCATATAGTATTTTTACTTAGCTTCTTTTTCTTTTGCGTAGGTGCAAAATTCTTTTTGGAAGAAAACTAATAATGAACTGAAATTTGTCAAACTTACCTTGAACTTAATTAACCCAACAATTATATTATATTTTTAAAGAAGTTTATTACTAACTAACCTCTAGCGACCCTGCTATATGCGGGATTCAGCGTTAAGC
Source organism: Heliconius erato x Heliconius himera (assembly GCA_013421005.1). Classification (NCBI taxonomy): domain Eukaryota; kingdom Metazoa; phylum Arthropoda; class Insecta; order Lepidoptera; family Nymphalidae; genus Heliconius; species Heliconius erato x Heliconius himera. The sequence goes on along the minus strand of JAATLQ010036678.1, from coordinate 11,836 downwards.
TACAAAAAAAGATTTTGTTTGATTGAAGGCTTCATCTTATATATTTATTCTATATCTTCATACATCTTATCTTTAGAACTACTCTTTAATTAAAAGGCTGGGCTACAATAACTTTAACATGACGCGCAGTGTCTTGAGTGAATCCATCAAACGCCATGTCGATGTAAACAAACTTACCTTACAACCTTAACTTTCTACCATGTGAACTGCAGAACTCTATACAATAGTCGAAATAAAAAAAACGTGTTCCCAGCCGGTGAGTGAGAGTTTTACATAATTATTACCGAGACAAATCTAACAACGACCGGTTGCATCGAGTCGAGTCGAGTCAAGTGGTTCTTGTTCGCGGCTTCGATCAGTGAAATTTATGTGTGTATGGCGCCTTATGTGGCATGGCGCTCGCGGGCCGCGGCTTCCTCGCTTCGTCATATACTTTCTTTGATTATTTACATTTTATATACATTACTTTCTATTTCCTTATTGCTTTTTTTTATATATATATATTTATTTATTTATTTATTTGAGAGGCTCTGGTAACGAGACAAGGCGTGGCGTTGAGTTCCGTCGCTCAACACGCAATGTCTCCATAAATCGGCAGAAAGTGGGAAACATGAGTGTTTTAAAACTAAGTTCCCAGGAACACAGCGTAACTCTAAAAAAATATTTATTTTTTAATTATGTTTGCTTTCAGTGAAGTAAAAATATTTTTATTGAAGCGCAATGGGCCCACCACCGATCAATGCTCTTAAACGAGTATCTATTTAGATCATAACGCTGAAAAGTTTGCTTATTTGAACCCGCTAATCTCAGGAACTACTGGTCCAAACACTGGATACTTTATTAATCGAAAAAGTCTATAATATTATATTATGTTAGTTACTCCGATATAACCCACTGTACTTGTGGTTAGAGTAACTTTCATAAGAATTACTTAAGTTATGTGATGTCATAGCGTGTCAAGCACCTCTTAGTTATTCCCATTTTCCCACGTGGGCTAACAGCAGGTGAAAGATTTACATATTGTTAACAGAGAAGAGATATTTGCTCCATTAATTTGATGTACTTTTATATATCTTATCATATTTTTTATTTTGGGCCAGTCGTGGCGCAGGGGCACAGAGTGTGACTGTAAAATCGACTGGTTGTGAGTTCTATCCCCACTTGAGGAGATAAAATATTTACTTACGTTTATATTTTCATTTCTTCGCTCGGGTGTCGAGGCAAAGCGTGGCGTGGGTTCCGCCACTCAACACGCAATGCCTTCAGAACTCGGCGGAAAGTGAACGGAGAACGGAAAGGAGAACGGTGTGTCATAACACTAGAATCCCTCTGTCTACCCTACTGTGTGCGGGATACAGCGTGAAGCTGATTTATTTAGTTATCATATTTTTTGTTAATCATATTATTGTGCAAATAACTATGTACATTTTTAAGTGGACTTCCATACTTAGGAAAGAAAAATACCAACGTGCCTAAAACTCCATGAGACACAGGTTCAAATCCCGCTACGTAAATTTTTTAATAAGTTTCCTAATCTAAAGATGTAACTATGTACATTACCTAATTTGTGTATATTATGTAAGTACTTGTGTATGTAAAATTCAGTCGAGGATATGCCCATCTTGTTTATTTGTATTCTTATCAGATGTGTTGCATAACGCACGCGCCGCCTGGCCGGTGTCACGGTGTTGATACAAATGTTATGGTAATAATTAAATCGATTTTTAAATATATCTTTAATTATAGAAATAATATTCATAATTAAGTAAAATTTAATACAAATTTGCTTCATTTTCTCTCAATACAAGTTAAAAGTTTTAAAATGTTATAAATTGAATTGCAAATCTTTTAAACTTTGTCTTATTTATTATTTTTATTGTGGATTTCGTTTTTTTTATCTGCCGGTCACATTCCTTAAACAATTAAACTGTGCTGAGGAGCACAGTGAAATTTAATTCCTAATAAGCTATTGAACTTGTTTGTTCTTTTTAAGGGACTTCTGTAAGAAAAGGAGGTTATAAATTCGACCGTTTTTTAATGTTTGTTACCTTAGAACTTTTGAGTTGATTTTACATAATATCAAATTATTTTTAACTTTTTAGGTCGTTGCTTGAAGTCGGATTTATTTTTGTTAAAAAATATTTTTTCATGCGTTTGGCAACTGAATGTTAACGTAGTGGTTGCGGGGTCGAACCCCACTCGCTTAAATATATTAGGTATTTTTTTCTTTTCACCGCCCTTTCAGATAAAGTGCGGCGTTGAATTTCGTCAAGTAACACACAATGACTCCAAAATTGAGGGGACAGTGGAAAGCGGAATGCCTAAATACTATGTCCACTTTGCCTAACTTGTTATATATATAAATATACAAGAACATACGTATTAAAAATGATAATTAAACATTTGCTTTACATGATTTTTAAATTAAAAATATCTTGTACTTTTTTACATACACGACTGAGATTACATCGATAAGCGTCGTGTCGGTGTGAGCGATCAATCATATGCCCTATACTACCGTTATTTATACGTAACATGATTTAATCATGGAGGCAATGACTCGTTACTGGGCGCTCTAACATGGGCCGATGTGGAAAATGCACAGGGTTTTTTATTGTAGCGCCTCCATGTATCTAATGATAGTTGGGTTTGGGACCGGTTTAGTTTAGGACTATTGGGATTCTACGAAATACATGGGTAAATATAAAACTAATATTTTTTTTTACAATAATGACCATTTATAAGCTAAGATTTAGCATAACGTGATAATAGCCTAATGGGCTAGAGTGCTTCAGCGATGCAATGATAAGCGGATTCAAATCCAGCTAAATTCGATCTCTATACAAAACTTAAATATTTTTTCATACTAAGTGAATGAAAAATACATTTAATAAACTTTACTTTAGAATTAAGTAATCCAGAGTCCTTCATGGCTACACTCGCGCGCGCACTTGACTGATTTTACAGCAACGATAAATAATTTATATTGCCCGTGACTTTGTAACACATACGCTGGTAACAGATATTACGACTTAACTTTATGTTTAAATCAAATATTTTATATGTAATTGATTCTAATGGGTTCTATTCCCATTCGGGGGCAGGTTCTACGACTTCTCGTCTTCGTCTTTAAAATAGATAAAGTAATGATGTGTCACTCAGTTGTTTTATTGTAATAATATAACACTAACACTAAAAAGATTATTTAAACAGATTTATTATTTGATAGAATAGTATTTATTGAATGTATGTCACTTTTTATGCGTAAATAAAACGCTAACGCATTAAAATTGTCTATTATCACAAGATAATGCGATTGTGTATGACAGACGGACTGATGGACAGCCATGTTGTAATATAAAATATTAAATCGTTGTTATTATTGTTGGAACGCAATTTGAAAACGCAATGAACAATATCGACCAGAGGGATTGTAAGAAAGCCGAATTAGATGCACCCATCATGACACAGTGGAATTATGTACTAAACACGCTATGGTTATGGATTCGATCTGTAAGAAATTATTTACATTACCCCAATCAAGTAAAGGAATGAGCGGCGTTAGGCTCCGCATTTCGACATGTAATTGGGCGGATATTAGTAAATGGAAAGGTCTTAACGCTAGCTTCAAATCGCCTTTCCTTCAAAACTAAAAAAATATCTTTAGATCGTTTCAAAGACAAAGTCGCACCGAAGGAATGCAAGAAAGCTATCGCGCTATATTATTTATAGTGCATTCGCAACAGTTTCCAAAGAGACCTTACCTTACACTCAGTCACAAAGCACGAGACAGTCACCTTTCTCGGAATGCGATTGACCAAGCGCCGTATTGAACAGTCAACACTGCCCATACTGCCCATAGTGTCCGACTTTTGTTTCGATGTTTTATATTTTTATTGGAATCGAGTAGTTTTTTTTTGTTGGAAGTCTTGAAGTTTTGTTGGAATTGAATAGTAATATGTAATGTGGACATTGGCATATTATCCAATAAACGTTTCAAAAAGTTTTTTTTTGCAAATATTATAAACATCAGCTTCACGCTGTATCCCACACACAGCAGGGTGGGCAGAGGGAACTTAGTGTTAAGCCACTCCGTTCCCCACTTTCTGCCGAACAATATAAACATATTATATGCATAAATTATAAACATATTATATACATATATTTTTGCACATTATATAAACGTGAGTTTAAATTCTAGATAAAAAATAGGAGACAATTTATAACGTAGGTGCTTTCTCTGTTTGGCGCAAATGATTTTTAAGATGTTTTTATTACATACCTAGTACCTAGCTGTGGCCGCGATCGAGTTCTTTTTTGTGAACTATAATTATAGTTCCCGTCCGGAATTTCGGAAGAAATCATCTCTTAATTCTTTGTCTTAGTGGCTACCAAAGTGACCTACCTACCTATATTTTAATTAAGTGCATTGCTTGCCAGTCACTCAAAAACTGAAGAGTTTTATAGAATTTATTGAAAAAAAAAAACAATAGAAGTAGGTACATCGAAAGATTTTGATGTAAACATTTCTAACGTAAAAACTATTCTATAAATGTACGTAAAGAATAGTATTTATTTGTATAGGTTTAGCATTTCGGACCAAACCGGCTTGCCTCTCGCCACCGCGCCTGCGCCCGCGCCGGACAAACGTCCGCCATCAAAAACCATTACGTAAATTAAAATGAAAGTTATGTGTAATTATGAAACGCTCTCGACGAGATCTTCTTTTAAACATTGATTTATAATTATCATTGTTAATTTCTTTTCATATATATTAGATTGTTTAATTTTTTATCTATAAAGGATTTTAATTAAAATTTTGTTTTATCTATGTTCGACTTGTGTTGTTTTTAGGATTGATAGCAATATATTATATCGTGAAGTAAACTATTTAGATCTAAAGATCGAAAAAAAAATTGTCAATTCAACCTTAAAATTCTATTATTACTGATAAGATAACTTAGCTTTATTTAATGTGTCTCTACTTACACAAGAAATTGCTGTAATAGCAATGAAACACACAACTAATTATTTCTTTATTAGATCTCTATCAGAGTAAATGTAAATAATAATTAAGCACATGAAAATATGTAAAAACTTCATTTACAAGGAATCACTAAGGAACAGTAAACAGTAAATAAATATAAATAACTACAATCTGCTTAATGTCATGAAAATTGAAAAGTGCGTGGGGAACGAAATATCGATTAGGAACACTAGGTTCCCTCTGCCTACTATGCTATATGCTGAATACAGTGTGAATCTTACAAAAAGCTACAATTTTACCATATAAATATCAGACGTCCGAGTTACGTTAATTTATGACCACATAAATGAGTCAGTGCTTCGCCAGTGTATTAGCGATACGTTATCTCGATGATAATGATTGATAAGCGGAAAATATGCCCGATTGATAGCCGTTTCGTAAATTGTGTTTTATTCTTGCCATTGCGGCCCAGTAGCCACTGACTGATTCAGTGAAGTATTTTTGGATGTATTGTTTTTGTATTGGATGTACTGTGGACGAGATTACCTGTATAATATCTAAAAGATATTTATTTCCACGCGCTGGCACAAACTGCGGCGTTGTGTTACACTATTCAACACGAAATGTGTTGAAATTTTTGCGGGAAGTCGAGGAGAGATTGTGTTAACACTGGGGTCCCTCTGCTTTTCTGCCCCAAATTCGGAGACAAATGCGAAGCTTTTTAATATAATATTAGTTTTAGAAGGCCTCTCTTTCTTATATGCTACGTAACTGATCAAACAACATATACTTATAAATTTGTATTGAGGCCCTGTCCATTTTATGTTTGTACCCGCTCTTATCGTACACAGTAGATGATACAGTAACCCTGACACGCTCTCAACTAGTTCACCTGTTTGTTAGCAACGGGTTGTTAATCGTTGGGTCGTGAGTTCAAATTACATTTCTTTACATTATGATAATTTCTTTACCATTGAAAATTGTCCCCAATTTTATGTAAAAGAACTCGTGAAGATTTATTAAGTTATTTTTACCGCGTTACAAATACCACATCAATTACTAATATCGTCGGCTTAGAGTGCAAACCTGTTAAATCCATTTGTAATTTTTTTCTATATTACATTTTTGTACCATTCGAAAGCGTAAAAAATACAGAATTCACCTTTATTTATTTTTTTCATATAATGCATGTAAATCTAGTTTCGAAATTGTAAAAACCTTCTCTAATAATGCATACATAGTTTTTTAAAAACTTTTCAGTGTCTCATGATAATACGGTTACAATCTAAGACGGCGATATTATAAAGCTGTAGAGTTTTTTTTTTTATTGAATGTGCGATAATATCAGTAAATACTAGTTCGAATTAAAACTACTTTTTGTGTTTCGTAGTCCTTTTTGTCGAGGTAGGCTATAAATAAATATACATAACGTTAATCGTGTCGATATAGCCCACTGTGCCTGTGCCCAGAGTTAAACCGCGCATTTAAAATACGTATATCATACACAAGTTATTTCCATTGGGCCACGCGGGCGATGCCGCAGGTAAAAGCTTGTGCAACATAATTTATATTACGATACAATAAACGACTTTATTACAAATAAGATTACACTATTATTATATGCTAAATCCCCCGATAAACTATTCGATGTCTAATATTAGCGAAATGGCATTTACTAGCCAATAAACTGAACTATAGACCTCGCTTATCACTACACTGATAACACACGTACGTATGATAACTGATAGCTATGTGGAGGAAGGGTAATAATGTAAATATTATGACTATCGGGGTCCATATGGTCTACAAAACATGGTTTAATATTTATTAAGCTATCGTTTTGTTTAATTAATACGGCTGGGTGTACTTTTATTGCTTTCTTTTAAATTGTAAATATTTTAAGATTTTTCTGTTTATTTGATCGTATCTACTAATATTGTAAAACTGAAAAGTTTGTTTTGTTGAATACGGTTATCTCAGGAACTACTGTTTCGAATTTAAATTTCTTTGAGTGTTTTGATAGTTATCGACTAATAGAAGTTAAATAAAAATGAGAAATGTTGTACGACGATATAGCTTGAGAGCTTCTGAGAGCAAAATGCACAAGTTAATTATTCCATTTGACCAAGCAGGCGAAGCCGCTGGCAAAGATAGTTTTGTAATAAAAACATTGTGAAAAAACTTTTTTTTTTACTTTACGGTGTAACCCACACATAGTATGTGCCTACCGCAGATGGCACCTGAGAGCGTAGTGTTAAGACGCTCCGTTCCCATTATGATACTACCATTCCCTACTTTTTGCCGAATTCTGAAGACATTGCGTGTTGAGTGGCGGATTTCAACGCCTTAGCTTCTATACATTCCTTAATAATATGTTGAAATTTTAATATTTTTCTACTTGTAACATATGATGTGTGTGGTGCGGGAGCGGAGGCTGGTGTCAGTGACGCGGCCGGTTCCGCTCTGATTTGCTCGCTGCCTCACCGCCACCACCGCCGCCACCGCTCGCGCTCGAATGTTGCTGGCGTTTTGCTCCTGAACTCGTGGCTACTGAACGGTGACATCTTGTTCTGTTTTATCTTGTTATCCTTGTATTGATTTATGTGTTTATGTATTTGAAGTTTACTGTTGATTTGTTTATAAAAAATTTAAAAAATCAGCATCAAGCTGTACAAACAGCAGGTTAAGCAGAGGGAACCTAATGTTAAAACACTCCGTTCCCTACTTTCCGCCAAATTCTGGGCGCATTGCACTCAACGCGACGCTTTGCTTCGACATCAAGGCAAAGAAATTAAAATATGAATTTAAATAAATATTTCATTTTCTCGAGTGGGGATCCAATCTACTGATATCAGTCGCGCTTACAGCACTATTGTCTCATAATGCTTTTTAAAAGATAGATTTTTTTTAAATATAAACCATAAAAACCTAGTAGAAAAAAAGAAAAAGAATGAACTGAAATGTTTTTTTAAATAATAAAAATTATGTTATTTAAAATATCCAATCAAAAAAATTGAGATGTCGAATATATAATAGTTACGCGTCAGAGAGCAGAGGGCACGTCGCTGTTGCGTTGAGCGATGTCACGTTGATGGCTGACGGCGGCGCGTAACAGCTAAGTAATTAATGACGTGGTTAAACATTGCTAGTTCACCCATAAATTTAGTAAAATAGAACATTACTTAAAAAGTTATATTTTTTTATCAGCTTCACGCTATATCCCGCACACAGCAGGGCAGGCAGATGGCATCTAGTGTAAGACACTCCGTTCCCCACTTTATGCCGAATTCTGGAGGAATTGCGTTTTAAGTAGCAGAACCCAACGCCGCGATTTGCCGTAGAGGCAAATCGCCACCAGAGCGAAGAAGTGGAAATATAAAGAAAATATTTCATCTCCTCGAGTGGGGATCGAACCCACCACCCGTCGGTTTTACAGTCACACTTTGTGCCGCTTCGCCACGACTGGCCTCAGTCCAAAAAGTTACATTCAAAGAATAAATACAAATATGCGTTACTGCTCATTTTAACAACGTAATTGAAATTAAATCTGGGGGCGTTGTGGCGGTGGTCGTGGGCTCGACTCCCGTTTGGAGGAGGATTACATTTTACAACTATTTTCATACCCTTGCTCTGATAGACAGAGTGCGATTTTGAGTTTCGCCACTCGACATAGTTGCGAAAAATTCGGTGGTTTTCTATTCTACCTTGATTTGCAGCATAAAGCGTAAACATGCTTTTTGAATAATTTATTTTAAAAAAAGACACGTGATATTTATGAATATATATATAAAAGTCTCTAAAGTGAGTCTTCAGATCAAATAAATATTTAAACTATCTTCTATGATTCATTCGATACTTTATTCTCCATACAAAAAAAAACTTATATAAGAACATATCCAGCGTGTGACAAAGCGGCCCCCGCATAATAAATTCCATATACATTTGTAAACCTTGACAGTAGCCAGCTCAAAGTAATACAGCCGCGTCTGGAATACTTCAAGAGATTTATAGGCAAAATTACTTATTTTCGTTCGTTCGTAAATCGTAAGCTGTCCGGTATACGACAGTTGTAGCGGGTATCATTTAATTAAAACGATTTGATGTAAAGCCGAGATCTGGCGTAGTTGTATCGTTTACGACAGTGAGATGTGGGTTCAATTCTAATTTAGGGGAAGTTAAAATAAAAACCTTATAACAAACACTGTCTATGAGTGGTGGAACTCAACGCCGCGCTTCATCAACCAGAAGCTTGAAAATAAATTAAATATAATCATTCCCCAGAGTTGAACCCACAACCATTGCGTTTACATTCTGACTCTTGTCTCACCACCGCGGTCTCATGTTGCCCTACACAAATGCCATAGCGTATGGTACATAGTAAATACAACTCTGCAGGGAACCGTCGGCAAATATTAACCTAAATAATAAGTGCAAAACAGTCGGTTCGCGGTCAACTAATCCACTGAGTCACGTCGAGGGGCTGTCATTTAATTTCCTGTTCGAATTATGAAGCTCTACAAAATACATGTATTGGTAAAACATACAGTATGTTAAAATAATATTTGTTTCGTTTCTTTCAATTTTTTTTTGTAATCTTTCGTTACCTTCTTTTAGGAATTTATATAAATCATAACGTTTGTGGTTTAATGTCTTTCTTAAAGAAAAGTAGGTGTTGTTAGGTTTCATTAGACAAAATGATATAATATCCCACCAACCTCCAGATTTATCTTTAGACATAAAGAGAAGTGTAAGAATATCTTTAATATAAAAAAGAATACGAGTATATTCATTGCATTGTCTACTTTACTGCTGTGGAAAAAAAATTATAAGTAAAAAATAGAGATTTAATTACTTAAATAATTCGGCTATTAATAGAGGCCCTCGTGGCGCAGTGGATAAAAAAGGCAGCCGTGGAACGAACGGTTGTGTGGAAATTAATAATTTAATATTTTCATTTCCTCGCTCTGATAACAAGACAAAGCGCGGGGTTGAGTTTCGCCACTGAACACGGAAGTACTCGAAAATTCGGTAGTGCGTGGTCAACAGAATGTCTTAACACTAGGTTCCTTCTGCGTACTCTACTTTATGCGGGATACATCGTAAAGCTATAAAATAATAATTAATCGGCTCTCGGTGTGTAACGTTTTGTTCTATATCATAATTCATAAATAGGATTATTATAGCCAATTCTATAGTAACTTAAATTATATTTTTAAAACTTTAATTATTTTTAGCGGATAGCTCTGTTGTTTTGGTAATTATACACGCAACTCATAAACGTCAATTAAAAGTTTGAAGGATCTTGATTGCTGGCGCTTAATTTACACCCCCTAAATTTTTAATTAATTTTGCCTCCACCAACAGCTTAAGTATACTATTTACAGTTTGATAATGTCAAGAATAAGTTACATGCTCAGTTTTGATTACATATAAATTTCATTTAAAGTGTGATAAATCGGTTTAAGAATTTCGTTTAAAATGTGATATAAGTAATCGCGAAAATCTTTATACAAGACTTCTTACGTATACATGTCTTCGTATTTATGACTTAAGTGTCAATTGATTGTGTATTCACTTTCAAATTATGATTTGTGATATGTGTATCACGTACGCGCTTTCCTGCAGCACGTACTCGTGGCTACACCTCTGTAGGCGTAGAAAGTAAAGAACAGAGTAAATGCTCACTGTAGCTGTATGGCTTGATGATTTGGTTGGTATGTGTCTAGCTAACACTGTTTGCTGATATACTAGTGGATTGCTTCACGCTGTATCCCGCATATAGCCGGGTAGAGGGAACCCAGTATTAAGACACATCGTTCCTCAGTTTCCGCTTAACTTTTGGGATATTGTGTTTTGAGTGGCAAAATTTTTTGTCTTTTTACCACACAGGAACATTGAAAATATTTCTTTCTTCGGAGGGTTTACATTCAAACGTCGCTGCGCCAAGGCGGAATCTAGCGTTGAAAAAAATGTAAAAGAAATGTGTATATAAAATATTTTTATATAATATGTAAATTAATCTTTTGTCACCCTATTGGTGTATCTTGGAAGTGAACAACTAAACATAGGCCTTTTCAAAATTAATTATCGATTGTCGGCGAGACAAAACTAAGAGAGCTAATATTTAGCATAAATAATACTTGAAAATCGAAATGAAATATGTAATATTGCCTTTGACTCGCTCGGGTAACGAGGCAAAAGCGCGGCGTTGCGCTGCGTTAATCAACACGCGATACCTTCAAGATTTTGTGGAAAGTAGGGAAGAGTCTTAACACTAAATTGCTAAGATATGATACGTGTGACGTACAGCGTGATACTAAAAAAGAAAGAAAATATCTTCTTAGAAGGATGTAAAAAATATAAATTTAATTAACAATACCAATATATATTATATTGGCTTACTAAAGTTATGAAGAGTGCGTGTTCAAATCGCACTATATTTTTTATGAAATTTAAATATTCATATGAATATATTACATTCACGGCCTTGAGTTCCACCGCTCAACACGCAATGCCTCCAGAATTCTGCGGAAAATGGGAAACGGTGTGTCTTAACACTAGGTTCCCTCTGCCAACCCTGCTGAGAGCGAAGCTGATTTATATTACGTTCATAGTACGAGGGGCTCGCCAAAAGTAAGGTTCCCTATTTTGTAATTCGGCTTCGGAGCGCGGGAAAAATTTGAAACTTGGCGGGATATTCCGCTAGGATGTGGTGGCCACACTGATTTTTGGAGGGAAGTGATCCGATAACCTGGTCGACCGTATCAGTCTTGTAAACATGTCGAGTGCAACCCCATCCGTGTCCGCCTCTGAACTGAGAGCAATAATTCGTTTTTTCACGTTAAAAGG